>PVKE010018690.1:0-12003 GCA_004027555.1 Craseonycteris thonglongyai
ACTTAATTTTAGTTGATTTATTTTTTTCTTTCTTACTTCAGATTTAAGTGGATAATTCGTATCAAAAGTGGTATGACTTGTCTGAAAGTGACGTTCAACATTATGTTTTTTCGGCACTGCAATACTACTGCCACACAACAGGCAAATGCATTTACCTTTTAAATTAATGAAACAATATGATTCCTCCCAGTCTGTGTTACAATTATAGGTTTGTTTTCTCTTATTTGGTCCACTCATTTTAGGACTAAAAAAATAAAAATAAAAATAGTTATAGAACTACAATATCATATCAAATTGCCACCATAATAATAGATGACCTACCTTGCTTTTAGTTCATTTAAAATCGAATATATCAAAACACTGTGATCCTAGCTAAGCGTCACGACCCGATCAGTCCAGCAACCGCAATCAAAACGGCAACTTGGCGTCTCCCGGTGGGTGGAGGAGAGTTTAAAGAGCGCAGCGGCTAAACAAGACGCGACATGTACAAAGGCGAAAGCTAGGGAAAAACTTGTACATACGATGTTGCAAACATTCCAACGAATATAATAAACCTGTGTAGATATTCAAACAATATTTTAAAATTCTAACAAATGTATAAAAATAAATGATAGTTTTACTTAGTGTTTATGAAAAACTTCTGATGCAGTCAAATAATGGCGGCGCACACAAATCGGGCCGTGAATCCGATTTAGGGGAAAAAAACCCTCTTGACCTTGATTTCTCCACTGACCCTGTTTCTCCCTTGGTCTTTGGTCTTCCTCATCTCAGTCAAGGGCACCACAATCCATTCTACTGCTCCATCCACAAACCCAGAAGGCATTCTCTCACCCCCACACTAATCCATCCACAAATCCTCTCAGTTTAATGCCAAATAAAACCCAGATCCATCCCCCCTCCCACCTTTTGCCATTACCTCTGGCCTGGAACCATCCTCTCAGCTGGATTACAGCAGTAATCTAACTGATCTCCCTCATTTCCCTTTAAATTCATTATTGATACAGCAAACAGCATGATCTTTTAAAAACAAACCAGATCATGTGGATCCCCACTCAAACCTTTCAAAGGCTTCCCCTATACTTAGAGTAAAATCCAAAACTCTCCTCCTGGCCTCCAGGCCCAGCCTCCTCCTCTGACCTCAGCTCTCCCTATTTTTCTGCTGGTTTACCAGGCACTGAACACACAGATCTTTCTCTTGCAGGACCTTTGCTCATATTAATACTATATTTTTCTGCTGGGAAATCTCCCTAATTCCACATGACTGACTCCTACTTATCTTAAATGAGTCACTAGTTTATTCCTTGTTCATAATTTCTAGGGAAGCTCTGTGGCATCATGGTTGAAAACAGGCTCTGGAAGCAGACTGATAACATGTTGAATCCTAGCTTGGCTACTTCTTGACCATGTGACCTTAGCCACATTTATTTAACCACTCTGTCCTTCAGTTTCCTGATCTGTAAAATGGGGTATCTAATAATAGCACCTCATAGGATCAGTACCTGGCACAGAGTAAGCACTGAGTAAATAGTAGCAGGTATTTTATTATCCCTTCATGGCACATGCTTTGGGATTTAATTATTTTTATTTCTGAAATATAAGCTTTCAGGGAAAATGGATTGTGCTTCTTTTATTTGCTGCTGGGCCCCTTGCACCTTACATAGTGGCTAGTACATGGTCAGTGTTTAATTATGTGGTGGAAGGAATACATGAAAACAGAAGTGATCTTACCTTGAAGTCTTACCTTGTCCTACTACCCTTCAACACATGGCCACTTTAGAGATGTGAAAACTGATACCCATAACGGTGGGGTGATTTGAGCCAACACCTATCAAAGGGGAAGGAGTATTGCTCTTCTCAACCTCCCAGAGGGAAATAAAATCGTCAGAAAAGTCATGAAGCACCCAAAGCATGGGGAAACTGCCACATCGATGTGAACGCAAATCACGCCTTTTATTCTAGGAGTAATAATCAGGGTAACATTTTCATCACAAGACAAAACGAAGAAAACCCGTGAGCTCTGTCCATGCAGCAGCAGGATGGATTGTCGTGCTGTTGGCTGAGGTGGGCCTGCCACTGCAATTGTGTCTTTCTGGGGAAGACACCCAGTCACCTGTCCAAGTAATTGCCACCACCCAAACATTTTGTTCCTGCCACATTTTGGAATCCAGAGGCTTCGTTTTACAAATTTGGGAATGGAGGCTTAGAGAGAAGGGACTTGCTAAAGTGCACATAATTAAACCCAAGCTTCTGACTTCTATCACAAGACTCTTGTAAGCTCCAATGAATATAAAATCTCTCAGTATGAGAATCAGGAGAAGGAAGAGGTGAGGAGAAGGGTGAAGAAGAAGCAAAAGAAGGAGGTGTCAAGTCAGGTGCCCATTGTTGGACAGGGGCACTGAAAGGTGTGGGGGCAACCAGAAACCTTGTGGGGTGGGCAGGGAGCCTTCTGGGGAAAGAGGAGGCTGGGCCTAGCTGGGTTATTTTCAGAGCTGCTATCTTTGTCTGCATCTGCTAAATTATTAAAATGATATCACATCCTAGAGGGTGCCAGGCCAGGTTGCAGAGAAGAGACTGAAAGGGAGGGGTCGGATCTCTTAGCAGAGCCCTTGAAATTTCTAGGCTGGAAGTAGACTTCTCAGGCCTTAACCTCATACCCCACCCCACTCAGCTGATGGAGGATCCTGCTTTGGGCCACAGCCAGACTCTCCCTCCCCTCCATTAAGCCTCTATCTCCGCTGGCAGCTGTCCTGGGAGGGGTGTGTATATAATAGATAGCACTCTGGAACCAGGTCCCCCTCAGTCTGCATCTTCTCTTTAAGGGTCTCTGACTCAAACCAAGGACAGATATGACTGTCTTGTGACACCTTGGAAAAGTCCTTGCATCTATCTGTGCTTGCCTATGCAATTGGTATTAAGAGTACCATTCCTCAGATCCTCAAGATCACAGAGAAAATATCCCTTCCTCACGGTTGCAAAGCAAGGAAAGGACTGAGCTTCAATTCAAACACCAGTCTCTCTAATTCCAGATGCTTTTCCTCTCTCTCCCTCTTTCTCTTTTAAAAAAAATTTAGGGGAAGCCGGGATGGCTCAGTGGGTTGAGCGCTCACTTTGCAGCGCCAAGGACTGAGGATCGAGTCCTGGCCTCGGCCCGTGCGGAACTGGGGAGTTCCCCCCAGCTCAGTTCTCTCTGTCTCTGTCTCTGTATCTCTCTCTATCTGTCAAAAAATAAATAAATAAATAAAACTAAAAAAAAAAAATCTTATTAAAAAAAATTGAATATTTTCTCTATTTCCCATCTATTCTATAAAAGGAATATATAACTTTTATAAATTCACGGGGAAAAGAACTCCAATAATCATTATAGTTTAAAATGCATTTCCTAATTCTGAATGCTGTGTTTGCGAAACTGGCTGTGCCCTAAGAGGGGTTTGGCTGTGGCTCCTGTCTACACCTGGCAGTGCGGTGCCCAGGGTAATTAAGGATGCTGAGGAGGAAGCTGGCTGATGCCAAAGCTCTCACCTCTGGCCCAGTGCACATGATGTTCTCATCCTGAATCCTTCTTCCTTCCCACCCCCCTACCATCTTCGCATCACTCACTTTGATTCATTCTTTTGGTCTTGGTTTAAATGTCATCTGCAGAGAACTCTTCCTGATTCCCTCCTCACCCAGCTGGGCTCGGTGTCTGCTCTGTGTTCCCAGTAGGTAACCTCACTGAACTGCATCACGTGTCTGTGTTTACTGTAGACTGCATGCTTCCGGAGGGTAGGGTCCCATCTGACTTTTGCTGAACCTCCAGCAGCCAGCCCAACAGAGAAGGTTATGGTCAAATCTGTCAGAGGAATGAAATAAAGGATGAATGAAGAAGGGAACTTCTCTTTTCTTAACAAGATCTATGTACCCTTGCATTATTTTTCAATTCAAACAAATGTTTTGGGTGCTTTATGGAGGGAGAAGGAATTATACATAACTTCAAGGGAGTCTAATAATAAGCAAAACCAGTCTAGGGGGAGAGACTATTAAATAAGTAAATAATAAACAAATACATACTTACCTATAATTTGTGGAAAATAACATGGAGGATGGGAAGAGGGGACATATCAGAAAGTAACAAGGAGGTGAGTTATGACTTTAAGGTGAGTCAGGTCTATGTTTGAACCCTTACTTGGCCACTTATCTGCTGTGTGAGCTTGAGCAAGTCTCTTCACTTCTCTGGGCTTTGGTTTCTCATCATGAAGAAAAGGCTGCTGATGCCCCTTTCTTAGGGATGCTTCGAGGAGATAGAGAATATTCATCTATTCAATAAATACAGGCTAGGGGGATGCTAGGATGGCTCAGTAGACTGTGCACTTGTCTTGCAGCCCTGAGGTCCAAGGATTGATTCCCTGCCCCAGCCCATGCAGACCCATATGCTAAACTGGGGTGTGCCCCCAGTTCAGTTCTCACTGAGGTGAGCTTCATGAGGGGCGCCCCTGGCCTAGTTCCTGCCCTGCACAGCCCCGCACCCACCTGTGGAATGAAACTATATAGAAAACCAATGACATGCAACTGTGGAGAATGCTCTGGGCCCTCCCCCTTCTGACTTTCTGTCTCTCCCTGTCAGAAACTAAAATTATATATATATATATATATATATATATATATATATATATATCAAACATTTCTTCCTACTCAGAGAAATGACTTTCCCAAGGTCACTCAGATGAGCCATGTGTGAGATTTGAGCTCAGATCTGGCCAGTTCTCTGGATCTACTGATAGTGGGGGTGATAGGGTATGTCCTAGTCTTGTCCCTCATTCATTTCCCAAAAGTTGGGAGCAGTGATGTGCCTGATGCAGGTAAAACACCTGTCAATCTCCCAGCAGTGATAACGGGGAGGGGTCCTTCTGCACAGAGAAAAGATGAGGTTTGATGACACAAAGGAGACTATTCAAAGGGATGACACTATTCAGCAGGGCACTCCTCCTTGCTAGGGACAACTTGAGCCTCCCTTATCCCATTGAGTCCCTGTGACTCCCTTGGGCCCTCTTCTCCTCACTGAACTTCCCTTCTCCTCCCTTTTATGAGCCTCCTCTAGCACCAATGTGCCCACTAAAACCCTCCCCACTCCCTGAGCCCATTGCTTTCACTGAACCCCTCTTCTTACCCTCACTGAGCTCCTCCCCGTTTCTTCCACTGAGCCTCCACTATGCCTGGTCACTGAACACTGTCCCTCTCACTCCCTCCTCCTAAGTACGCCTCCCTTCCTCTTCACTGAGACTGGCAACTCCACCTGGGCCCTTCCCTCCTCCCTGAGCCCCTTCTGAGCTGCTTCTCACCCTCTCCCTTGAGTCCCACTTACTCACTCCTAGGCATCGGAAAGCACTTAGAGAACATGGGACGGGGAGGTTGTCCTCCTCCTCCCCATTAAGCCAGTGCAGCTCTCCTATCTGCCTCCTCTTCAGACTGGGGCAGTAATCACACTGGCAAGCCCCCTGAGCCCCAAGTTGGCAACAATTCCCAATGAGTCAGAGCTGGTTTCTGGCCCTCCAACCTCTGCCAGGCCTGCCACAGAGACCTCCCATCTTTGATGGCACCTTTAAGCAGATGGAAACAGGCAGGGCCATGGCATCTGGGCCAGTGTTTGGAGGGAGTATGGCAGGGTCATTTCTGCTGCAGGGAAAACGGGTAGGGCTTTGTTCTATCATTTTGCTGGGATGAGTAAACTAAGGTCCCAGTTTAGGATGGCCCCCCAATGACATCTGAGCCCCTGGAAGGCGTGAATGGCTCAGTTAGTTCCATCTAGTGGTCCAGATTCAACAACCCACCTGCAGTGTGACCTTGGGGAAGGTATCACTGTACCTCTGAGGAGTCTGTTTCCTCTCTGTGTAAAGCTGTGGGGACATCTACTAGGAGCAGCAAACAGGAGCAGGATCATGTGTGGGTCTGGGGGCTCCCCTGGGAGGCCATCAAGGTTTGCCGAAGTCTCACCAGGCTCAGTGGCAGAGCTATGGTTTGTTCTGCACATGAAGGGCCTGCCTGGTGGGAAACCAATCTGGTCAGACCCCCACCGGGATGCCAGTCACCCTTCTGGGTTAACCCCTTCATTGTCCCAGGGAGTTTGGGGAAGGGGATCCTGGTGAGACGTGTGGTCCAGGAAACCAGACAAAACCGGTTTGACCAAGGGGCAGCGTGCGGTATGGGAGCACTGTGCAAGGAGTCAAGTCTCCTGAGTTCTAGTCTCACTGTCACAGTGTGGCCTCAGGCAAAATCCTTCCCCATGTGGAGACTGGGGTGCATGATTTCTAAGCACTAGCTACGGGAGCTTATGACTCAGGGCTCAGACCAGAGAAGATGCGGCCCTCTTTCCACCCAAAATTTCGGGGGAGGTGGATGGGGACAGAATGCTCTAGCTTGGCAGGGCCGATCTAAGGACCTGAAGGGTCCGGGCAGTGTCGCGAACAGGCGGGGCTGGGGGGGCGGGTTCAGGCCATGCCAGCTTTTGATTGGCTGTGCTGTCCATCGCTCCTCCCCGTCGTCTATAAGACGCACTGGCGGCCGGCGCTACGCGGGCGCTGTGGCCGCATCTCTCTGGTCCTAGTCGACCTGACCCCGCGCGGGGGCAGCCGGCCAGACCCGCGCGCGGACCGACCGCTTCAGACTGCTGGGGGCGGGGGATGCCGGGCTGCCGCATCAGCGCCTGCGGCCCGGGGGCCCAGGAAGGGGCGGCGGAACCAGGGTCGCCGCCGCCCCCGCTCCGGGAGCCCCTGTCTTCCTCTCAGCCCCCGCCCCCAACTCCGACCTTGACCCCGAGCCCGGCTCAGGCCTCGCCGCCGCGGGAGGCGGCCCCGGCCGAGGGGCAGGAGCTGCAGCGCTGGCACCAGGGTGCTGCTAACGGGGATGCCGGGGGCAGCGGGCCGGCAGGGGGCGCGGGCGGCGGCCCGGGCGCGGCGGCTGCGGGGGCCGGGGGCCGCGCGCTGGAGCTGGCCGAAGCGCGGCGGCGACTGCTGGAGGTGGAGGGCCACCGGCGCCTGGTGTCGGAGCTGGAGAGCCGCGTGCTGCAGCTGCACCGAGTCTTCCTGGCGGCGGAGCTGCGCCTGGCGCACCGCGCCGAGAGCCTGGGCCGCCTGGGCGGCGGCGTGGCGCAGGCCGAGCTCTACCTGGCCGCGCACGGGTCGCGCCTCAAGAAGGGATCGCGCCGGGGCCGCCGCGGCCGCCCGCCGGCGCTGCTCGCCTCAGCGCTGGGTCTGGGTAGCTGCGTGCCCTGGGGCACCGGACGCCTGAGGCGGGGCCCCGGCCCCGAGCCCGACTCGCCCTTCCGCCGAAGCCCGCCCCGCGGCCCCGCCTCGCCCCAGCGCTGACCTCCGCTCCCGGACCCCTGGCCACCCCCGACAGGCCCTCGCCGAGGTGCCGCCTGGAGGATTGCGGACGCCAGCTGGATGGACTGACAGACCACGGGCAGAGACCATCGGGGGGCCGGGGGACCAGTAAAGGAGGCTGAGGTGCGGTCTTAGCGGCTGATGCATCCGAGGGGCGGGGCGGGGCGGGGCGTCGCAGGGTCCCAAACCTCCCTTTCTTGGGGCTTCTGGAGTCCCCTGGGTTCCTAATAAAGCTGTCCACTTTCTGTTGCACCTTTCCCAGACCTCCTGGGGAGTTAGGTGGTAGCACCGAGTTCCCATTATTAGAGCTGGACAAATTGAGGGTGCTCGGACCCCAGGAGGGGTTTGGCAGCAGACTTACCAATGGGAACCTGCTGCACTGACGCAGCGCACCCCACTCTCACCTCCACCTGCATTGTGTTTCCTGTGTCCCTTGGGGCTGTAAGAAGAGTCTTGCCCTTGAGGCTGCTGTTTTCTGGCACCACCCAGAATAATGAGGTCTCAGGATGGGGTGGGGACTGGCACAGCCGTGTACCCCTAAGTTCTCCTCTCCTAAGCCTCTGTTTCCCATTTGGGGAGATGGATCCCAGAGGGGTTGAGGATGTATTCCCATCATACTTAGTCCCTTCCACTTAATAGGATTTTTCCTCGTGCCCGTATGCAGCCATGTCTAGAGTACAGCCAGACTTAGACATCCAGTGTTTGGTAACTGCCTAAAGCCTCACCTGCTCTCCCCCTGTCCCCTACCTGTCTCTAAGATGGCTCTGCTAGGGATGGAGCCAGGTGATATCCTTTAACGGGTCCCAAGGGGACAGGTATGTCGTTGGCTTCTAGAATGGGAGCCTTAAAGGGCCAGACCTAGAATTAGATCTGCTTCTCTTCCTGTCCGCATGCCCTTCAGCCCTGCCCCCCCCCCCGCCCCCCCCACTCAGCTGTGAATGGCCTGGCTGCTACTTTGCTGCTGCTCACCAGCTGAGTTGACTGCAGCCTCACCTCTCAGTCTGTGTAGTGGGTATCTTCACCTCCTGGAAGGGCTGTAGTGATGTGAACACAGGGCAGAAGTCTTCCCCTGTGAGTCATGGAAAAATGTTTTATTCTCTGAAATCACGCGGTGCTTTTACAGGTGGAGCCAGGAGCTAATTTAAAGTTCTCATTTTGCAGAGTGGCAAGGTCACATGCCAGCAAGGGACAGAACTAGGTCCCAGGCCTCTGTGTGTCCTAGTGCCTCTTTCCTGTCCAAGGGCAGGGGCTAGAGAGAGCTGGTATCTGGCCTGTCTGCTGTGTGGCCTAGAACAACTCTGCCTCCTCCTTGGGCTGGTGTCCTCAGTTTCTCTCTGAACATAGCTGTTCGTCCTCATGTCAGGGCTTGGGAGTAGGGAGAAGTGAGGGTAGGCTAAGAACATCAGAGTCAGTCACAGGAATCTGGTTTAATCCTAGGGTCAGGTGTACTTCTCTGAACGGCAGAGCTCCAGGGGCCCTCA
This sequence comes from Craseonycteris thonglongyai, assembly GCA_004027555.1. NCBI lineage: Eukaryota > Metazoa > Chordata > Mammalia > Chiroptera > Craseonycteridae > Craseonycteris > Craseonycteris thonglongyai. The sequence continues at coordinate 8,837 of PVKE010018690.1, forward strand.
CCTGACCCTCCCTTATCAACCCTTTCTCTCCCCAGGTACCAAACTTTGGACTAGTTCCTCCGCCAATAGCCAGGTCTTCCTGAACCCATTCTAAGCCGGAGGCGGGAGGACCAGGAGGAGGTCTCAGAGACTGAGGGAGCTTGGGGACCAGGGGAGCAGTGGGAGCCCTTGACATCCTCTGGCCTCCCTAGAGAGAGAGAACCTTCTGAAGCTTCTTGGGTCATTTGAGGTCTGGAGGCTCAGAAAAGACAAGGACTTTCTGAAGGTGACACAGTAAAGAGCGTTGGCCGCAGCGCTGGGCTGCAGCCAGAACTGTTTGTTTTCTGGGTTGCATAGAAGAGGACACTTGGTCCAGAGAAGCTTTTAGCTAATGGTATAAAGTGCTTTGTGCTGCCACAATTTTGCCTTTCTCTGGGAGTTATTGGTAGTCAGCTTTGTCCTGATTTGAGGCAGGTGGAAGCAGATAGGGGAATTAGAGACGACTCTGGCCAGAGAAAGTGATATATGTGTGTACGAAATGGAAATTGGCCTTAGTGCCATAGGTAGCTCTCTCCCCTTTCTCCACTTTCAAATGTCCCGCTGCTTCTCACCAAGGGCCTTAGCCAGGGCACACAGTGCTCCGTGACGTGAGCCCCAGCTCTTGGTTCAGTGCTCTGCCCACTACCTCTTAACCAGCTAATAAAAACTACCTTTCCACCTCTGCCTGGCCCACCCAGGGCCGCCCGTAGGAAACTCCATCTTCTCAATCAACCAACATTGATATGTACTCAGTCCAGGGGCTCAAGAAGCAGCACTGATTTAGAGGGTGTCGCCTAGCCCTCCTCTAGGAAGCCTTCCCTGACAGTGACCATCCTAGGGGACCCTCTGAGGACTGGGCGGTTTGTGTTGTTGGAGGGCTATTTTTAGGCTATAGCCTCTGGCCAGGAAACTGACCTTCCCCCTCCATGATTTTGTGAACACTTTCTTGATGGACCCAGCCCTGGAACTGGACTGACTACAGGGGATCTTGAAGGACCTGTGCATTGAGGACAGTGATGGCCACCAGTGAATCTGAGATCTCATCAGGGGTAAATGAGGGAACAGGAGTCTTTCTTCAGGTTAGTGCCTGGGGCTGAGAAACCAGTACAGGGTTCTAATCTGAGACCTGCCCCTTCCCTGGCTTGACTTTAGCCCGTCAAACGAGGGTGTCTCTGGAGTCTCTACGTGGCTCCACCAGAGGGCAGTGTGGGGTTGCTGTGAGGGCCAGGAATGGCCTGGAGCGGGAGGTGTCCACTGTGTTCCTGCCACAGCCTGCCTCTTCCATGGAAATGCTGGTGTTTCCTAGGCCTCGACCTTTAACGGTCTGGCCGAAGGGCGGTTAGTGGAGGTCACTTAGAGAAAGGACTCAAAGGAAGCCCTCTGATTGGGCTGGTTCCTGGGCTCAGGGATAAGGTTAGTCTGGAAAGAGAGGGTGCCCCTGTTGGTGGTCACCATCTGAATAAAAGCCTGTAGTCTTTGCACTTCTTACAGATTTGTTACACTGATAATTGATCAGAACACCCCTGTCCCACTGCCACCTGGGGACCAAGGTGGCTTCCTAGAGATTAAGCTGAACAGGTCTCTGCTCAGGCTCCAAGCCTGCAGCGGGCAGTCTCCTGGATGCTTCCTGTCCCTGACAGCCAGCACTGGAGAAAAGCCCAGGGATCCAGGCCTCTCAGAGCAGAAGGAGAGGCTCTTTACAGGTGTGTGTGTTTGGGGGTGGGGGGTGCATATCTGGGGAAGCTGGAAGATCTCTAGCCTGTTTCTCCTCCATTAGTTCTGAATGCACCCTGGCCAGGAGCCATGGAAAGGGAATCTTTGGTTCTGGAATCATATATTAACTATCTCTATGCGAGGCATTGTGCTAAGTACTTTACACCTATCATCTGTTTCAATCCTCCCAGCTATTCTGCAAAGTAGGGGCTATTATTCCCATTTCTATGGATGATGAAACTGAGGGTCAGGGAGGACAGCTGACTTGCCTAAGGACATAGAACCTGTAAGTGGGAAATCCCTTAAACATTAGGCTGTGGCTTTTTATTTATCAGGTGAATGAGGGCTCCATTGGGGGTACTTCTGGGCTCTCACCTTTATGACTGGGTCCAGTGACCCCTGATTTTTGGTCCTGCGGAGGAATGTGATAAGATGCTGGAGGTGTGGCAAAAGGTGCTCCTCCTGTAGGTCTGGGCACAACTCCATAGAGTGGCTCCCCAGCCTGGTTGTCTGGGCTCGGGGTGGGGGGAGGCAGGCTGAGTTAGTACACCTGGCTTCAGGCAATGGCAGGCCAACTATGGTCAGGGCCTGGGCTTGCCTTGGAGGGCTGCCTCCTCCCTGCACATCTGGCTGTAATATTTGGTGCCAAGGAAAGCAAAGAGCCTGGGCTAGCAGAGGAGGAGGGTGACAGGCTCCTTGGTGGGGCTCGCTTAGAATAAGACAGGCCAGGGATTCAGTCCTAGCCTGGAACATTTCAGCTGGGAGACTGTGGACAAATTACTTCCCTACTCTGAACCAGTTTCTTTTCTGTGTGTTTTGGGGAACTAAGGAGGAGACGGCTTCTGAGTAGTAAATGAGAGGTCACGCTAAGTATCTGGCATATAGTGGCGATCTGTAAATGTGTGATGGAACCAATCTGCCTGGCCCAGGAGAGGCTGCCAGGACAGCCCCCAGGCCTTGTGGGCCTTTGCTTCTCTAGAGCATCACCATATCAGGAATCCCTGCAACAGGCCCCCTCTCCCCCCACCACGGGCCCTGGGGAACTCCATAAGGGGAGAGGTGGAGGAGGGGGCAGGATTTTCATCCCAGGAACATTCCATTCCAGCTGCTCAGACCAGTAGGGATCCCAGCCAAGGACAAAGGCCCAAGGGAACCTCTGCTTACCCCAGGAGTCCCCACCCCTTCCAGGCTGGGAGCCATTGGAGCCCAGCTTCAATATTGCCCCTGCACCTCCTTTCCACAATGGCCCCACTTAAGGAGGTGGATGCTGAAGGGTTTGGGTGGTGCTGGATGGCTGTGGGAAAGAGGTAATTAAAACTCTTGAAATTATTTTCTCTAGCTCCTCCCAGCTCATTGGAGCCTCCACTCTATGGATTTGAACTCCTTCCCTGGGCACCTCCTTCAAGAAGACTTCTTCAGTGGACCCTATACCACCT
>PVKE010018690.1:12103-29346 GCA_004027555.1 Craseonycteris thonglongyai
GTGCATAGTTATTTCTATTTTACTTTTTGACAGATAGAGAGAGAGACAGAGACAGAGACAGTTAGAGAACCGAACTGTGGGAACTCCCCAGTTCAGCACGTGGGTCCTGCCTGGGCCGGAGCCGGGATTCGATCCTCGGTCCTCATGGCCTCAAAGCGAGCGCTCAACCCGCTGAGCCGTCCCGGCTTTCCCCTACAACAGATTCTTGAGACGCAATCAGATTATTTAAGAATGCAGCAAATATTTCCAATGTGAAAGTGAAAAAAATTTTTTTAAAAATATAGTCATCATTCTCAAACAAGTCAGTGCAGCTGGGTAGCTGCTGCCATTACTTCTCAGTTTGACTGTGCTGGGACCTGTTGAGGGAAGACGGTCTGAGAAATCCTGTCTCCCTCATCCACCATCCTCACCTATGGCACCTTAGAAAGGTAATCAGCTTTGGCTCTTGGGGGACACACCTCTTTCTCAGAAAGAGGTGGTAGCCACATAAAAACTCTAAGCAAAGTTTTAAATGAGAAAATCAACCACACTTATTCAAATATCATGATAATAGAGGAAAGGGGGCCACAGTTACACACAACCAAGAACCTTGTAGAGTTGGTAAAATGAATGCACTCGTATATTGAGTCAGCCCCTTGATTCATACATTCAGGAAGAATAAATTTCAATACTGTGAGAAAAATGCATATGGTTTTGAGGTTTACTTTGCAAGTGTCCTTGCCTCCTTTGTGTGTATTGTCACCGCTCTTTAAGTTGGTAGTTCCTTGAGCAGCTTCTGGTTAGTTTTGTTTGGCAGTCTTTGGTCTGTTGACTGATTTGCAGACTGATTGCTCCCTTGACCTGGGTCAAAGCTGACCTTTTCTAGGAAGTCTCCAACGATAAAGGATGTAACGAGGAAGCTAGGGGGTAGGAAGGCACATGTGAAACTGTGTGACCTCAGGGGAGGTCAGGCACACTTGTGTTAACATGACACCATGATGATCTGTGGAGGATTGTGTGTGACTGTATGGACCTACCGTATTTTCTGGCGTGTAAGACGACCCCCTAATTTTACAGTTAAAACATAGGTTTAGGCCTATATTCGCTGTATAAGACTACAGCCTCGGAAGTGGGGGGTAGTCTTATACAGCGAATATAGGCCTAAACCTATGTTTTAACTGTAAAATTAGGGGGTCGTCTTACACGCCAGAAAATACGGTACTTGTCAGTCAAGGTCCCAGCAGGAGACAGGGCACTCAAACTGGAAAGAGATTTAAGAGGGACTATTTCCAAAGGTGTGGGCTTAAGAAACAAGGGATGGTGCAGCTCTCTGGGGATGCAACAGTGGGCCTGAGGCAGGGAGGGGATTGGAAGGAAAAGGGACCCGGACAGCAGTGTGGAGAGGGCCCCTGACAGGAACAGTGGCCTTTGATCTAAAGATGTAGCCAACCATAGCAACCTGGTGGGGAGGGAGTAGGGGAATAAACATCCCATCCTCCTCCAATTTCCTGCTGGGGCCTCTCATTGGCTGAACCCAACAAGAAGTCAGGGAACAAGGGAACCATTGATGTATAGTACCTAGAAGTTATCCTCCCAGGGCAGAGCAGGAAAAAGGGTGGGGAGTTGGGCAGGAGGGGCCAACTCATTATGTAACTGCCTGGGGGTGTAGCTCCTCTTCCCCAATGTTTGCCCCAATGCTTCTTCCCCCTCTGGAGTTCCCCCCGCCCCACCTACCATGGGTACAGTAGGTCCTAAGTGCGTAAGGGGTAGAGGGAACTGAGGGGTTGGGGGTGTGGTATGGGGGTTTCCCGCCTCAGCCTTCCCCTCCCAGTTCTTTTTTTTTTTTTAAGATTTATTTTATTGTTTTAACAGAGTCAGAGAGAGACAGACAGAAGGGGAGGGCCCAGAGCAGTCTCCATAGTTGTACGTCATCAGCCTTCTGACATGGTTTCATTTCAAACAGGTGGGCAGGGGCCACATGGGGTGGGAACTGGGCTGGGGGCCTCCTGCATGGGAAGCACACCTCAGCTCAGCATGTGGGTCCACACAGTCCAGGGCTGGGATTTGATCCATGGTCTCCGGGGTTGCAAAGCAAGTGCTTAACCCGCTGAACCATCCCAGCTTCCCCCCTTCCCAGTTCTTGACTCTTGCCTGTACTGACACCTTAAATGGCTGTAGGAATTGTCCAGAAGAGAACAATGCCAGCCACTGAGTCAGTATTTTCTCATACCCGGAAACACTGCACCACCCCCGACATACCCACAGGCACACCTGTTGTCACATATACATTAAGAAAACCTACATCTTGGCACACTGCTACATTCTGCCATAGTCCTACATAAAATGGCAGTTACAGTAATACAAACTCACTCTGTCGAATGCCAAACATGCCTTGTCACGTATGTACAGGAGACATGCTGTCATGCTTATTCATGGGAAATAGAGTGCAGGGGCAGGGTGGTGCAGGACTTAATAGCTATGGCTCTGGAGTCTAACAGACCTCTCTGACCTGTCTGGCATCAGTTTTCTGGTCTGTAAAATGGAGATAATTAATTCTTGCTCTTCTCTTGTGGAGTTGTTGCAAGGATGAAATGAGGGTAATGATCGGGAAGATTTTGCATAATCCTGGCCTAGAGTAAAACACTCCAGAAACAGTAGCTGTTACCAGGAACTCCTGTCTCTCACCCTTCTCACGCCCATGCATGTTGCGTATTGGCACCAGTGAGCACATGCGCCTGCACAAAGCCAGGCAGACACGCCTACTGGGAGCATGTGTACGCTATCAGACAAGTTCTCTCTGCCCTGATGATCTTTCCCTAGACATCAACATGGCTTGCTTCCCACTACCTTTAAATCTGTTCAATCAAGAGTCACCCTTACAATGAAGTCCACCCTGAACTCTTTTACAAATTGTAAACCCCAGTGATTGCAATCCCTTACCCTGCTACGTATATATGTGAGCTTTGCTGACCTCCTAAGACTATAATTTAGTTAATTTTCTGTCTGGCACATTAGAATATAATCTTCACGAGGGCAGGGATCTTGGTCTTTGGTTTGCTGATGGTATTCCCAACCCCTAGAGCGACAGCAAGCTTAAAACGGGCTGAGTGCAGGTATACATAGGATTCCTGGCTTTCTCACTGTTAGAAACAAGCATACCCAGGTGAGGCCCACTCCTTACCCTAACAAGCTAAGCCTGTATGCTTACCCTGTAAGCAACTCCAACATGCCCAAATCAGGAGCTGGGACAAACATAGTCCTGCCCAGGACCCTAGTTGGGTAGGCATGATTAGAGTGAAGGTGGGGGGCTATTTTTAGACACCAAGCCAAGAAAGCCTTGCCCCTCTACTCCCTCTTCCATCCATTCTGGGCCCAGCAGGGACCCAGGGAGCAGGTAAGGTGGCTAGATTTAACCAGGTGACCTGGGGCCTCCTTTGTGGCCTTGTTTTTTCCATTCTGGCTGAAACCATCAAAGCTGCCACTTCAGAGGCCACTAATGAGGCTGAATGTGTTAAGGGCTTTGCAATCCCTGGATCAAAGAAGCCGGGTAAACAGTGGGCAGCGTCCAGGCTCATGAATGGGCTGATGCCCTGAGGGAACAACTGAGAGCTTGACATTCACTCCTAGACAGCCTGACATGGCCCCAAGTGAGTTTAGAAAGAGAGACCTGCCACTCTAGGGGACCTACTTAGAAAAAGCCAACGTGCTCATTAGCACTTGGGGATGATAGAGGGAGCCAGAGGATTGAGGGAACCTCTTCCAGGTGGAGAGACCAAACCCAGGATCTTGCTTTGAGAGACCCTAGAAGTCCCTCCACTTTCCCCTGCCATTACTGAAGGGGTCTTCAGTCTAGATTCACCCAGCATATTCTCACAGCTTATTCTCACCTGCTTCCTGGGAAGGGTTGAGGTAGGGTGGGCAGAGATGGAGTCAGGCAGCCCTGAGCACCAGAGTATAAGGCTGGGTCCAGTATCATTAGGACTCTAGGTAGGAAACACTGAAATATTTACTCTTTAACAAGAGACTTGCTGAGGCAATGTGCAGGTGGAAGTCACATGTGTAGACACGAGCTCCTAGCACAGTGGTCAGGCTGGGGCTGTTGTTGAGGATAGGAGGGGCATTCTTCCAGCCCAGAACTCAGACCCTCCTCCCTCATGTCCCCTCCTAGAATATAAACCAGACTCACGCTGGGGAGGTAGCGATAGCCTTCAGAGCCACGGACAGTCCTCCTAGGAGACAACATGGTGCTACGCTCAGTGTAGACAATCTTTATTGGCAGGTGTTAAGTGTGCAAAATAATAACAGGAGGTGGGACATGGCTCTCCTCTCCCAAGTGAGGACCCTGTAACCAGGCCAGTGGGGTGGGAGCACTTCACTCTGGCCACTTTGGGCCCTCACCCTCTGAAGAATAAGCTCCCAGGCAGGAGGGCTCCTTAAGACATGGGGAAGGGAGCACCATCCCAGAAGGGTCATGGCCATGTCCCACCCCAGGCCACTTGGCTCCTGCCCACCACATACCTCGACAGCTGAGGCTACGGATGTCAGAGGACTGGGCCAAACATCTCTCTCTCCAAACCCAGGTACTGCCTCATGTCTCAGTTTCCCTCCTCCCAGTAATTAGCCAGGTTGGACCACCAGGCCCTGCTAGTGGCTGAGCCTGACCCAAAGTGACTAGTTCCCATGATGTACCATATTTTAGCCATTGTGTAGGCTGCAGGCTCTTGGAGGCTGCTGGAGCAAAAAAGACCCTTTCTAGGCCACAGAAATCAGCCCAAGATGATGGACATTGAGGCTACCACTTCACATATGCTGTCTCCTAAAGGCAATTAATCCTCAAGACAACTCCTGTACCCCACAATCATGCTGGTCTAAAAGTGTGGTACAATAAGCAAAGGGTCCATCTGTCAGGAACCCCAGTTTGGTCTTAAGTCCGCAGGGGCATCACTTGGGGGGGTCTGGTCTGTTCAGTCGAAGGCCCAACCCTGCAGCAGAGCTGGACCCCCTGGCACAGGCTGCCTGTCTCTGGTCATGTCCTCTATACACTCCCGGAGGTCCCACTCTACCTGGGGAGGCCCAGTCCCTTCTGGCCAGGGTCCGAGTCAATTACAAGGCAGCCAGGTGGGATAGCAGGAGTGGGCCTGGGCCAACAGAGGCTGCATAGGGGTCACGTAGTAATTGACCGTGGCAGGCACAAACCCATGGGGGCCTGGGGGGCGCCAGGCCAGGGCAGCTGTGGCAGCCGGGCCCTGCTCAGCGAGTGCCTGGAGAGCCATGGTGGCAATGAGGTCCAGTGTCTGGCGGCGCTCGTGGCTCATGAGGCACACAGTGCTCTCGTTGACCACCCGGTGCAGCATCACCAGGCAGGCATACCGGCGGGCGGAGTCAGCCCCAGTGAAGTGAGCCTCCAGGTAGCGCTCCAGTGTGCGCTGCTGCTCCGCTAGGTCCGGAAAGTCGATGAAGAAGCGGGAGCACATGTAGCGTTGCAGGGCGCGCACGTCGGTGCTGGGCTGTGGCCGGAAGCCACGCACCAGGAGGTGGCAGTACTTGAGGAGGCCACCACCTCGGATCTCCTCTGGGCTGCGTGTGGCAATGACTCGGTTCCGCAGGTGCTCCAGGGCTTCAGCAAAGTCCCCGTAGAGGCTCTCGCCTGTCACCGTTGGGTGGAAGGCCTCAGACATGGGTGTCGATGAGCACTGGCCAAAGAGCAGCAGGGAGTCCAGGCTGATCTGGAAGGAGTCTACGCTGAATTCGTACTGGCGCCTGACTGAGTCCACAAACTTGAGTTCCACGTTCTTGCCACTCTTATTGGACAATGAGATGAGGCTCCAGCGGTCCGTGTCCGTGCACACTTTCACCAGCTTCTGCACATATGCGTCCTTGAGTGTCAGTGGAGTGATCTTGGCCCGACTCACACCGGCCGGCAGGAAGTCCAGCAGGCAGGCCAACACCACCTCCTTGGTCAGTTGGAAGGACACCTCACTGCGCAAGTCCACACGGAACACTAGGTCCAGGTCCTTGTAGCCCAGGCCATTCTCGGGGTGCAGCACGTGGCTGGCCGCCGAGCCGTGCAGTCGCACACCATGCACGTGCAGTCCCTGTGCCTCCAGGCTGCTGCGGACAACCTGTGCAGGGGAAGGCAAGAGGGAGCGCTGTCAGGAGCCTGGGCCCTGGGCTTTTATGTAAAAGTAACAGTAACAGCAACCACTGTTGGCCACTTGTCAGCTGTTGTGCTGTTGGAAAGGCATTTAACTCTCTAAGACTAGATTTGCTGACCTGGAGAATGTACCTTTTGAGGAGAGCCTCAGAAAAAATAGCAATAATGATTGCAAGCACAAGCATAGAATTTACTAAACGCCACGTGGTGATCTAAGCACTTTATACATTAGGATATAAACTCATGTAATTCTTACAATAATTCTGTGAGGCAGTAATTATTCCCACTTTACAGATGGGGAAATGGAAGTACAGTAGGACCAAGTAACTTGCTCAAGTTCACATAGCTGGTGAATACAGACCTAGGAATTAAATTCAGAGTCCATGTCTTAACCACTATGCTATTCTGCCTCTCTAAAACTTCAAGTAAAACATCTAGTTTTGTGCCTGCATGATGCTAACTGTTCAAATGTATTCAGAATGTAATTGTCAGCTCATACATATTACTACATTATTCTTCAAAATAATCCTATGTTTGGGTATTATTATCCCAATTTACAGATGGGGGACTTGAGGCACAGAGAGGTTAGGAAACATGTCCAAGGTCAGAGAATGGCCAGGTTGAGATTAGAACCCAAATCAATTGGATCCTCAAGTCCATGCATGCTCTTTTGATTTTGAGATACTCATCTTAATGCACTTTTACAAAGACCCAACGGGGCAAATATACTTATTTTACAAATGAGGAAACTTTGGCTTACAGTGGCAAAAAATCTAAGGCTCAGAGGAGAAGCCATTCAGAAATGGCAGGGCTGGAAGTTAAAACCTAGACCCTTTCTGCTCTTTTTTTTTTTTTTTAATATATTTTTATTTATTTTTACTTTTGACAGAGAGAGAGAGATACAGAGACAGAGACAGAGAGAGAACTGAACTGGGGGAGCTCCCAGTCCAGCACATGGTTCCGCACGGGCCAGGGCCGGGATTCAAACCCCGGTCCCCAGCGCTGCAAAGTGAGCACCCAACCCACTGAGCCATCCCGGCTTCCCCCCTTTCTGCTCTTAAGAGAGGGAATGAGTCACGATCTCAGGGAGCCTCCCAAACCAACTGGAAAGAGATTTAGCAGACCCCATCTGCTGACACAGGCACATGGCAGGTAAACCTGCAAGGCCTCTCAAAACTGCTCCTCTAGCAATTGTACAGGCCAAGGAAAGGCATCTATTCCCTTTGGATTCCAGAAACTGTCTCCCTAGGCCTAAGACCAGGTGGGGAGAGGTGGGGATCTGGGCTGGGCACTCAATTTTCTCAGCAACCTAGAGTACTTCACAAACCATCCTGAAAGTGACCAGGCAGCATTCCTACCCTGAGTGATTCTGCAACCCTTGCTGCCAAGTCAGCACCAGCCAGGCTGCCCTCCTGGCCTCCCAGGGAATTACTGCAAAGAATGCATCTAAGTACTGACGAAGGCCGCAGCCAGGCAATCTGAGGTGTGTGGCTTCCACCAGGAAGGCTGCTGGGAGGAGGACCTTGACTAGGGGAAGGTATTGTCACTTCTATGGGGGATATGCAATTGGCCGTCAGAAACTAAGGGTTGGGGGGTAGCTGGAAGAGAAGAGGAACATTGGGTAGGCACCTATTGGGTGCCAGGCACAGGACCTTCTTACCAGAATCTCTAGGGGATAGGTCTTTATGGTCTCCACGGCATAGATGGGGATACTGAGGCTCATAGGAGTAAAGTCATCTGCCCAAGATCATGCAGAGATACCTTCAAATCCAGGTATGGTTGACTCCAAAGTCTACCCTCTTAACACCACATTACCAACCCACAGGTCAGAAGGAGCAGAGACCAGAAACTAAGGTTCTAATCCTTCCTCCCTTTCAAAATTCCAGTGAGGCTAACACTTGAGTCATTGAAGCCCAGAGCCAGAGTAGTTGGGGAACAGGAAGGTAGGGGTTGGGTTTGGACAGACAGACAGGGGAGGCTGGAGGTAAGGGGCAGTGCAGCCTGTGGGACTTCTCATCCACACCCTGGCAGCTGTGTCCATTGTAGGCCAAGAACAGAAATGGGCCAAAGACCTTGTCCCAAGTACCCTGCCAGACCTGCAGAGCAGACCAGCCCCCTCCCCAAATCCCATTACAGCTGACTAAGCTTTATTCAGTGCCAGCTCCTGCTCCCAGGGTGATGCCCACCCCCGGGCATGGCATCTGGTCTGGTGAGTCAGTAGCAGTATCCTTGTTAAATTGCCTGCGTCAGGCCATGGGGCTGGCTGTGTCAGCCAGCCAGTGGCTGTTGTCTCTCCCAGGTGTGACTATAGCCAGCTTGATAGTCAGTCCCCAGATACTGCCACACCCAAGGGCTGCAGGGCAGTTTAGAGCCTCCTGAATCAGACGTCCCAGCCATGGTGGGGTCAGTGGCTGTGCCCTCCTTTCTCCTATGCCTAGGCCCTCCCCAGAACCACTCTCCTACCAGGCCATTGCTGAGACCTGTAGGGAGACTGTAGGTGCTGCCACCCAGCAGGCTCATAAAATTCAGAGCTGCCTAATGCATTCAGAGCTGCCTAATGAAGGCCCTCTGGCTGCAGCTGGAGAGATCAGATTGTCTAATTCAATCCTTGGGGCCCAGAGAGGGCAAAGGACTTATCCAAGGTCATACATCCAACAAATGGCTGAGTTTAATTAGAACCAGGCCTCCCAGAGGTCAGGAGAGCTCCTACAGAGTGGGCCCCCCTAGCCCAGGTACAAGCAAAAAACAACATCTCTAGCTGTTCACATTGCTCTGTTGGTGAAACCTTGTGGGGGGATAGAAAAAGCAATTCCAATTCTTGAAAGGCAGGCAACTCAGTACTGGTGAGAAGCCCAAAGTCAACAACCAGCACTCCCACCACACACTTCCCAACGGCCTGTGAAGCTGTCAGTTGTAGATTCCTGCCAGGAAATGGTCCTTCTTTCCTGTGGAGGCAATTGTACAGGCCAGGTGAAGGCATCAATTCTCTCTGGATTCCAGAAAGGCTGGGTCCCAGTCATATCTTATGTCCTGAACAGGGCTTGACATAGAGCAGGCACCAGTAGAGGCAGCATACTGACAAGGGCAGGGACGTCCCCTCCAGGGGAAGCTGCCACCCTGCTTTCTTCACACCCTCCTCCCATGCCTGGGACAAGTCCCGAAGGTACAGCAGTTGGGGCCCCAAGGTTGACCTGACTGTCCTGGAAAGAAAAGCCTCAACGGGTTTCCTAATTGCCCCATGACAGTGGAATGCCTCTGTGAGGCGCCACTGGGCTGCACATGAGTCAGCCCCAGGGAATCTGCCCCCACCCACTCCGTTGGGAGGGAGAGCAAGGTAAATCCCTCAGGTTGCTCTCCCTCCCCCGCTGTGAAAACTAAGACAGCAGGAGGCAGGGGAATGGCCTGCTTCACCTAGCTTGTCGGCTGCCTCCCCAGAAAGAAAGCCCATCTGCTGGTAGGAATGTGCAGAAATGTGTGGCTGATTTTTTGGTGTCTTCTTACCAGAAGACAACCCTCAGAGCTAGAAGTGGAATCTTGGGAGCTGGGGAAGGGGAACAAACACGGAACCTGTAGCGGCCACTCCTGGGAAGACCCAAGATTCTTTGGGTTTGATTTTCACCTCTTTAGGTAATCTTAGACAACTTACTGCCCCTCCTGGGGGTCTCAGTTTCCCCAGATATAAAACGGGTACAACAATTACTATATTCTGGCATTTCAGAACCTGACAGTGCTTGGGCTATACAGATACAAGCAATTTCAGGGCTGATGAAGATCAGGTAATGGGAAGAGGGAGCCTGAGGAAGGGAATTCTCTCCCCCTACTCCTCAGGTCAGAAATGGGGCTTGGGCTATGGGCTGGCCTTCATTTCCAATCCTGGGGATGGGCAGAAACACCTAAACTGGACACCCGAGGTTGCCTTCCAGCCTTCTGGCACCAGGCCTGGTGTTTAGTTAATCTCCTGACACAACCTCAGTTGAGAGGGAGGGAGAGCTTGTCAGGATTTCTAGGCTTTTCCATCTAGCTAGGGTGCTCTTGAGCCAAGGACCATGGGAGCACAGGACAGTCTGCCCCAAGAACCTTGAGAAAGGGAAGGGGTGGGGGTGAGGCCCAGGAATCACCATTTAGGGATGAAAAGAACTATTTTGGACTCAAGCATGCACACCTACCCACCCAGTGCTACCTGGCATCTTTGTCCTTGAGACCAGGACTGTTCTTCCCTTGCTTTCTGGGTCCCTCATTCTCCTCTCCTCTCCAAGCCAGGGCCTAGGTGAATGGTCAGAGGGGACTCTCGGCTCCCCAGGGGCAGGGCACAGGAAAGCTAAATGGAGGACTATGAGGTGCAAGGGGCAAGGGGTATTGTGTACCATCAATGCTGTGTGATTTTGTTACAGCCCCTGTCCCTCTCTGAGTCTCATTTCCCCTAACTGTCCAGCAAATCGAACAGACTCTGGGTGCCTTCCAGCCAAGACAGCCTCAGGATGGAGACCCCAGACACCCCCCGCCCAGCGTCCTCTCACCTGCACGATCTGCCGGGGCTGCACACTCAGCGTGGGGAAGTTGCCGCGCCCATGAATGGGAATTGGCTCGCTCAGGAGTGCATCCAGTCGCTTCACCTGTGGCCAGCCCAGCCCACTCAGGTGCCGTCCGAGTGGAGCCGAGGAGGCCTCCGGGTCGGCGCTGCCCCCTGCCTGGGCGGCCATGGCGACTGCCGAGGCGGCAACCATTCCCACTTGCGCAGCCGCCTGGTCCGTGCTCTCAGTTCCTCTCTCCGACGGCATCATTAGCCCAGCCTCGGGGCCCCGACGGCAGAAACCGGGGGGTGGTTAAGGGGAGGAGGACAGGGAGAGCGGCTAGGCAGGGGCCAAGGTGGGCGGCACGGCTGCAGGGACCGGACGGCAGCGACGACGAAGTAAACCCAGGGCACACCTACGAAGGTGACAGCCAACAGTCCCTAAAGCCTGTTGCCCGGGGCCCAGCCGACTCTTATAGGCCGCGGGCGACATGCCCATTGGTCCGGACAGCTGTCACACAGCGGGATTGCTACTGGTCGCTAGGGAGATTCCGATTGGCTGGAAGGCACTCCCTTGCCCCGCCCTCCTCCGGCTGAATTCCCTCCTTTGGTCCTTAAAGAGCTTCGGCTCAAGGAGATTGGTCCAGGTCGAGCAGGGCCTGGGCTTAAAGGGACTATATACACACGCTGCTCTTAGGGGCAGGAAGGAGGGACGTGACCAGTGGAGTTTGTATCGGAGTCAGACCACTAAGAAAATCCATAGTTTTTTGTTTCGTTTAGGCAGTTTGTTTTTGTCCCTGTAAGGAATGTAGAAATCACCTGGCCTGGTCCTATGATTTTCAGGTCCTACGCTATTTTCAGAAGCCCGGAGTGATTGTACCACTTGTTCAACTCCACAAAGCGCTCCTCCTGTTTTTTTGCAATCATCCAGAGTCCAAGAAAGGTAACAAACTCAAAGTATACTAAGGTAGAAACTTTTTAAGATTTATTTTTTATTGTTTAAGAGAAGATGAGAGAGAAAGAGAAGGGGGAGGGCCCGGAGCAGTCTCCATAGTTGTACATCATTAGTTGTGACATAGTTTTATTCCACACAGGTGGATGTGGGGCTGTGCGGGGCGGGAACCGAACTGGGGGGTCTCCCACATGGGAAGCGAGAACCTTCACTGTCATTCCAGCAGTTACCAGTTGTACCAGAGTTCAGCACATGAGGTTTGCAGGGTGGAGCCGGGAATCAAACCCCTGACCCCACCTTTGTGAGGCAAGTGTTCAACGGCTCCACTGAGCTATCCTGGCATCCCCAGGTAGAGACTTTTTAACGTGTTCTCTTGATTGGCCTTTGCCAACCACAGCCTGGCCAGCCTTAATGTTCATGTTCAGAGGAGGGAAAACCTACTCAGAGACAAGATGTGACTCCCCAAGTTCACACAGTGAATAGGTCAGACCCTGGTTCTGACTCTGGGCTATAGAGTATGTGGGTACATGCCCTTTCCATTACACTTGTGCACACCCAAGGCCTTTGTGAAACGAGGGTGGAGGGAAGCTGGAACTGGGGGGCTTGGGGTTCCTGACCCAGCTTCTCAGGACCTTCTGTGGAGGCAGGGGCCTCCTATGTGGCTGATAGAAATCTTTTCTGCCAGCCTCTTCTCAGCCTTCTCATGTTCTGTGTACCCGTAGGCAAGTCACTAAACCCCTCTGAGCCTGTTTCCTCATTTGCCTCAAGAGAGGATGCTCAATAAATATTTTTTAAATTTGTATTTGATTATAATTGGCCAAACATTTTCATGTTCTATTGAAATAAATGTTTACATGCTTTTCTTTCCCACGTTACAGAGCCCAGAGGGATACAGCTTATTATTATTGTTACTTTCCTTTTTCTGATTTTAAATACATGTGCTTGTGACAAAATTTTAGAAATTGAGTCTGATTTATCACTGTCCCTCTCTTAAATTAAATATTATCCTCTTAATATATGAAATATCATTCTCCTAACAGTCCCATTCTATAAGGCAGGCTTAGCAAGGGGCAATACACTCAATGTAAGAGAGAGAAATCAAGACCTAGAAATGGTATGCTACATTCCAAGGGCACCAGCTTGCCTCTTACAGACCTAGGATGAGAACCTAGGAGCCGGACTCTCAGACTAGAGTAGCCACTTCCTCTTTCTGAAGCCCAAGCCCAAGCAAGATTCTGCCTGTGTCCCTTCCCTCCACCTTGTCTGGAAACAGGGGCTTCCTCAGGCCCCCAGGGAAGGCAGCTGCTGTTTACTTCACTGCTTGACTGTGTGACTTTGGGCAAGTCACTTGCAGTATCAACATAGTTGCTTGCTATTTTGTTTTACCTCCTCTTGGAATGTAGAAATAGATAAGAAACCTACTTTGGCTAAGCCCAGAATCTTCAAACCCTTGATCTACCACCTCCATGCCCCAGCAGAGGAAGGAAAACTAACATTTACTGAATACTTGCTATGCACCAGATCACTTTACATACTAAAAATACACCTCAAGATGTGAGATCATTATCCTCAATTTATAGCTGAAGAAACTAAGGTTTAGAGAAGTCAAGTGAAATGCCTAAGGTCATACAACCGCTAATTGGCAGTGCAGGATTTAAATCCTGAGTCCTGAACCCTATTTTTAACTGCTCCTCATGGAAGAGTAAGTGCAGATCACAGTCATGTTTGACCTAGCTCTGGTACCACCCACAAGATTCGTTCATTCATTCATTCATTTATTCATTCACCAACAAATAAATACTAAGCAATTGCTATGTACCAGGTGCTGGGCGAGGCCCTGAGATGTGATAGGCAAGGTTCCTGCCTTTCTAGAGTCTAGTGTGGAAAGACAGTAGTTAAGTAAACAAGTATATAAGATATTTCAGATAGTGCTAAGAAAATAAGACAGGGTAATGGGCTGGAGAGATTGATGTCCATCATTAGATGGTATAATTATGGAAGGCCTCCCTAATGAGGTGGCACTTCCATTGCATCTGCTGGATCTACTTCTATCTCCCTATGCTTGTTCCTGGACAGTCAACACAGCAGAAAAGGTGCTAAACCACACATTCCTAGAACCCTGAAGGTCCAAGCTGTGAGATCTTTGACAATCATTTTGCTCACTCTCTTTGCACTTTATAGATGGGAAAACTGGGGATTTATCCAATGCAGCAGGAGTGATTTTCCCCAGGGAGACTGGCTAGGGCTGGAAGTACACAGGGGCAGGGCCTTGTGGGGGTAGCCTGGTGCTGTGCCCACCCCCCACACACTTGAATCAAGTTTTCCTAGGAAGAAAACAGAGATCTCTTTTCCTCTCTTCTTCTATCTAGGGCTACGGAGAGCAATTAGCAAATTCATGCATTGTGAATCACCCTTCTGTAGACACTTTTATTTCCAAGGTAATTGGCTCAATGTTTGCTCAATCACAGGAACCTGAATATCCCTGTGATGGGGGAGGGGGAGTGACTTGGGAAGAGGAGAGAGACAACCAGAGAGCACCGGGTGTACTCTGTAGAGTTTTTCATTTTCATCAAAACCAACTTTTACTTGTCCCAGTGAATGGAGGGGAATGACCTCTGGGGAAATGTCCTAGAGTCCAGCAGCTTTCAAATGTTATATATGAGCCTTTCCTCCCTGTACAAATTTCCCATCTTAACTCTTGACTTTGATTGATTTTAAAAGAGAACTTACTCTTTATGATAATTGAGTCTTAGTGACATAGGTACCGTAAGTCACTTTCCCTATCTGGACCTCAGTTTCCTATTTAGTAAAATGGGAGTGAAACAGGAGTTAGGCTATTCCATTCACACCTTGTATGATTTGAGGTGGTGGGAAGGGGAAAAATTCCCTTGGGAGAGTCTTATATCCTACATTGGCTCCTCCTCAATTCTGGGACTCCAGACAAGAACGTTTTAGGATCAGGTCACATTACTGAGCACCCTGAACCTGGAACTACACACACTAGGCACTTTCCACACAGTTTCTCATCCAATTTATAGAATGTAATCTTCTGACACAGGAGCAATATCTCACTTTGCTTGAGAGGAAAGTGAATCTCAGAGAAGCTAATTAATTTGTGCAAGGCCCCACAGTTGGAAAGAGGGGCTTCACACCCAGGTCTGGCTGAATCCCCATCCCATGCCCCTACCCAGGGCCCTGCCTCTGAGAATGACTTGATTTATTCAGTTACACACAAATGATCCTCCCCTATAGTGAATCATCCATCCCTACTACTATGGTTCTTGTCCTCCCCCCTGCCTCAGCCCCTCATGACCAGGGTAATTACCTGAACCTTGTCATCACCTATAATTGCACCCCTGCTCTGCACAATGGCAATATCAAGTATCCTATGCTCTTAACACAACCTCCTGTCTTTCATGCTCACTCTCTCTAGAACCTGATTCCCATGGTTTCTTCACCCACCAGAACCTCCAATCCATCGATCCTCCCACCTTTCCCCTCACAATTCCTTGCCTTCCTCATGTCCTGATTTTCCTCCTTACCCAGCTGAGATTCCATGGAACAAACATTTTAATTACTTCCTTGCATACACCCTCAACTGCTTGCTCCTCTCTTGTTAAATTGCATTCACCTGGCAAAACCACGCCCTGGTTAATCCAGCTCAGCACCCACACAATTGACTGAAGCCGGAGAAAGACATAGGCTCTGCTGACTGGTCTCACTTTAACGTCACACCCACCGTCCTTCAGGGTACTGGCTGGCAATCCTACCATATGATCCAGTCCTTTCACGGTCTCACAGTCCTATAGACAATTTCCTCACTTCTCTGTCCTCAATTCCTGACAGCTCCTCCCCTTCTCAGTTGATGACCTTGTGTCCTACTTCACTGACAGAAGCAATCGAAAGAGAATTTCTGCAGACACCCCACACTTGCTGTACCCAGTTAATTGCAGGATCTAGGCCTCATTTTTCCCTTCCTTCCTGCTGCCCTGGATAAACCCACTTGCACATTTCTGCAGGGCTGAAGGCTGTCTGGGAAAAAATCTATTCGTTGTCAATGTAACAAGAACGGTTACATGGCTGAACACTTTCCAGACAGCCCTCATACATCAGATCCCCTGCCTCTCACCTGCTCAAGGCATTCACTCTACTGCATCATTCTAATCAGCATTAAGACATAATTTCTTGCACCTCAAAAAATATACAAAACTAAAAAACCCTCTCTGACCTCACTTCTCCCTCCTCTCTACCCCATTTCTCTATATAACAAAACTCTGAAAATGTCTGTAGTTGCTGCTTTCATTGGTCCTATTCTCTCTTGAGCATACTTCAGGCTCCCCCCTCCCACCCCCACTGCTCCAGCAAAATTGCTTTTATCAAGATTATCTGTTATCTTCACATTGCTAAATCCAGTTATTTTGGGGGGTAATAGCTTTATTGAGATAAATTCATGTAACTTACACTTCACCCATATAAAATGTACAACTCAGTGCTGTTTTGTATACTCACAGAGTAATTCAACCAGCACCATAATCCATTTCAGTACATTTAAAAAATATATATATATATTTTTATTTATTTTTGACAGAGAGAGAGAGACAGAGAGAGAACTGAACCGGGGGAGCTCCCAGTTCAGCACATGGTTCGGCACGGGTTGGGGCCGGGATTCGATCCTCAGTCCTCAGCGCTGCAAAGTGAGCGCTTAACCCACTGAGCCATCCCGGCTTCCCCATTTCAGTACATTTTTATCATCTCCCCCCAGAACCCAAGGAGTACCCTTCAACAGTCACTTCCATTTTCCCCCAACCCCTTCAATTCACAGCCCTAGGCAGCCACTAAACTACTTTCTGTCTCTATATAGATGGACTTATTCTGGACATTTCATGTAAATGGAATCATATAACATATAGTCTTTTTGACTTGTTTCTTTTTGTTTTCAATATTCCTCTATGTTGTAGCATGTATTAGTATTTCACTTTTTCTTTATTGCCAAGTAGTATTCCATGGATATATAGATATACCACATTTTGTTTATCCATTAATCAGTTGATGGATATTGGAGTTGTTTCCACTTTTTGACTACTATGAATGCTGTTACAGATATTCATGCACATATTCTTTTAATTTTTTTAAAATATTTATTTTATTGGTTTTTGACAGAGAGAGAGACAGACAGAGACAGAGAGAAGGGGGAGGGCCCAGAGCAGTCTCCATAGTTGACAGCATTAGTTTTCCATATAGTTTCACTCCACAGGTGGGCACAGGGCTGCGCAGGGCAGGAACTGGGCCGGGAGCCTCCCACATAGGTCCCGGCAAGAACTGAACTGGGGGCACACCCCAGTTCAGCATGTGGGTCCACGTGGGCCAGGGCCAGGATTTGATCCTCGGTCCCGGGGGCTGCAAAGTTAGTGCTTAACCCACTGAGCCATCCCGGCTTCCCCAACTGTCAATTCTTTTTTTTTTTTTATCTTTTCACATTTATAGAGAGAAATTATCTTTTTGTCTTCAGTGCATAGTTATTTCTATTTTACTTTTTGACAGATAGAGAGAGAGACAGAGACAGAGACAGTTAGAGAACCGAACTGTGGGAACTCCCCAGTTCAGCACGTGGGTCCTGCCTGGGCCGGAGCCGGGATTCGATCCTCGGT
>PVKE010018691.1:0-29241 GCA_004027555.1 Craseonycteris thonglongyai
CCAGGGCACTTTTTTTGAAGCCCAGTGTTATGTAAGAGAGACAATCACTGGGAGGCAATAGAGACGGCTAGTCAGGGACATAAATAGTGCTTATGGATAAAACAAAGCGTTGTCTCTTTAAGAGTGAGAAGCTGCAAATAAGAGGTTTGACTGCCATCAGAAGGCGCTTGACCTTTCATCAGTAGGTCGTGGGGAGTCATTAAGGGTCTTTGAGCCGAGGACACTATGCTGGCACTCAACTTGTGTCATCTGGCAGAAGTGGACAGGACAGGGTGAAGGAGGAATACTGAGGCGGCCAGGAGAGGTTTGATTCAGTGTCCCAGTGGAATTGCCCCGAAGAAGGACAAAGGCAAGGGAGACTGGAACAGAGTAAGCACACCGATACGAGAGTGGAAGTGGAAGCAGCAGGGGCATGGGGTGGGTGGATGCGTGACTGCAGGGCAGGATAAGAACAGACTGACTGCAGGGTCAGGAGGAAGACCTGCTAGGAGAAATAGCAGGAGGAAAACATGGAGAAGCAATGCCTTGCATCTAAACCCAATGGACTTCCCTTAGTCCTCATTCTCCTTGGGCATGCGCAACCCTGGAGCTGAGCTCTTAGCTAAGATCTCCCTTTTCTTGCCTTCCGTTGTCTTGGCCTCTTTCAGGCCACCCATGTTGACTACCTTCTTTAGCTCGCCCCAACCCAGCTTCAGTTCCTTTCCGGCACACTTAAGGATGGCTACTCAGGAAGTTTCCACCTTTGGACCTGCTGTCACTTCAGGTGCTGACCTGTCCTCAGCTCCCACTGGCCCCTCTGGAAAGAAGATTCCCAAATGTGGGATGTAGCACCCCAGCTTTTCTCCTGAGTTCAGATCTGAATATTTAGGTGCCTGCAGGAGATGTCGTCCTAGATCTCAACTCCTGTCCCCCAACTCTGAAAGACTCTGCCCTGACTTCTGGAGGCTTATCATGTTACTCGCTCAAAACCTTTAAGGGCTCCTCGTTGTTCACTGCATTTGAGAATACACTTCCCTTATGTGTTGCCTACAAGAGACTTCAGAAGTAAGGACACACACAGACTGAAAGTGAAGGGATGGAGAAAGATATTTCATGCTAATGGAATGAAAAGACAGGTGTAGCTATGTACTCCTATCAGAAAAAAAAAAAAGTCTGTCCATTTTATTTAGTTCTTTTTCTGAAGCTTTGTTCTGTTCTTTCATTTGGGACATATTTCTTTGTCTCCTCATTTTGGCTGCCTCCCTGTGTTTGTTTCTAAGTATTAGGTAGAGTTGCCATGTCTCCCTGTCTTGGCAGAGTGGCCTTATGTAGTAGGTGTCCTGAGGGGCCCAGAGGAACAGCCTCCTTGGTCACTGAGTCAGGTGCGACAGGTGTGTCCCTTGTGTTGGATGTGTGTGCCCTCCTGTTATAGTTGATTGCTCTGGATGCATCAGTGGGAAGAAGTGACCCTCAAGCTGTGACTAGAGTGGAGGAGTTGTTGGGCAGGGGCTGACCCTATGGAGCAGGATTCGCTTTAGTAGTGCTCTGCTATCTTCCCGGTCTGCCCTTTGGATGTTTTGTTTGTGGACACGGTTGGGTGGTACCCTAGTGGGATCTGAAGCTGGCCAACCAGGTATGTTGGTTCTGGGGCCTCTTGGGAGGGGCTCTGTTCTAGGCCAAGATCAGCTGCTGCCTGCACCCTGCCTGGGACCACTTAGTTTGAGCTGCTAAATGATCTGCAGATGGTTGTTGCTTGTGCTGGGCTGGGAGGTGCCTGGGGGAGTCTAAGTTGCGAACGGAGGCCTGCTGCTGTGAGTGTGGGGCTTGGGGCTGCTTAGCAAGAGGTATGGGGCACAGCAAGGCCAGAAGCCGCTTGTTTGGGGTTCTTGGAAAGATTTTAGGAAAGTCTGCAGCGTGAGCTAAGACAGGCCGTCTGCATGGAAAGGCCACTCTGGAAGCGGCTTAGGTGGACAGAATTCACCCGCCGTAATCTGAGTGGGGCAGAGGGTCTCAAGAAATCACCAGTGTGGGCTGAACAGTGTTAGCCAGGTTGATGGAAACTCAGATAAGGCCCCTGCCTGTATCTGCACACAGAATGGAGGGAGGGCTCAACAAAGGACCAATGGCTTTTGCTAGCACTTCTGTCTGGGAGAAAGCGGCTCCTTGGGCCATTGCCCTGAAGCCAGACAATTCAGTGTCTCCTCATATATCCCTGGTGCCTTTTGAGCTGCTGCCCCAGGGCTGGAGTTCAGAATGAGTCCATCAGCATGTAAGTTAGTGTGCAGGCCCTTTAAGAGGAACACCTGGAACTCCAGCAGCCCTCAGACTCAGTCACAATCTCTGCTGGTTTTTACAGCCAGAACTTCTGGGGACCCTTTTCCTGGCATTGGAATCCCAGGCTGGAGGGCCGGGAGTGGGGCTGGGACCCCTGGTTCCTCACGGGGGACCTCCAAAGGCAAAATATCCCTCTTGATTTTTCACCAGCCATGTGGGTGTAGGACTAGCCAGTTTCATGTCTCCACCCTTCCTGCTGGTCTTGAGGTGGCTTCTTCTGTATGTCTGTAGTTGTCTGACTTCCGTTCAGCTAGACTTCAGGCGATTCTCAATGATGGTGGTTCTGTAGTTTAGTTGTAAATTTGATGTGGTTGTGGGACAAGGTGAGCACAGCATTCACCTACTCCACCATCTTGACCAGAACTCTAAACGTTGTAGAGGCTAGATGTCAGGGATTAAATTCAGTTTCTGGTGAGAGCTCTCTTCCTGGCTTGTAGGCAGTTACCTTCTTGCTGTGTGCTGGGGGTACGGGTTTCTGCATCTATTGATATAATCATGTGATTGTTTTGTGAGCATGGTGATTGGATAGATTACATCAAGCTTATCCAATCCGTGGTCTGCAGGCTGCATGCGGCCCAGGATGGCTTTCAATGTGGCCCAACACAAATTCTTAAACTTTCTTAAACCATTATGAGCTCTTTTTGCATTTTTTTTGGAGGGGGGTGGGGTTACCTCATCAGCTATCATTAGTGTTAGTATATTTTATGTGTGGCCTAAGATAGTTCTTTCAATATGGCTCAGGGAAGTCAAAAACTTGGACACCTAAGACAATCCTTCTTCTTCCAATATGGCCCAGGGAAGCCAAAAAATTGGATGATCCTGGATTACGTTAATTGATTTTCATATGTTGAACCAGCTTTGCATACCTGCTTCAGTCAATAAGAGGCTTTGTGTGTGTTATTTCTGCAAGGACATCATAGATTACAGCAAATAAGTGTTTTGAGGACAAATGTGGATCTGTCCTCACTGGGATGGAGCATTTTGCTTGTAGAATGCAATGCTATATTTGGTTCCCAGAGCAATCAATTATTTTGCCCTGAATTTCTATTTCTGGCCACAAGGTGGCATCTGATTTTCATTAATACGCTAGTCTTACTTTCTCAAACTGGAAACCCACAACTGTCTCAGCTTCTGGACCCTTGTTGTACCAGTATTTTTGTTTGTTTGTTTGTGTGTGTGTTCGTTTTAAATGGAAGCATTTCTAGAACAAATTGCATTAACTTGTGCTTGTCTAGGAGCCTTGAACTAAACTTTTTTTTTTTTTTTTTAATCTGGTAAGTCATGTCAGTATTAAGGCATGCTCATGTATTTTTAATTTTTAAATTAATCATTGTGGGGGAAGCCGGGATGGCTCAGTGGGTTAAGAGCTCACTTTTCAGCCCCAGGGACCGAGGATCGAATCCCGGCCCCAGCCTGTGCAGACACCCATATGCTGAACTGGGGAGTGCCCCTAGTTCAGTTCTCACTGGGGTGAGACCCCCGCCCAGTTCCTGCCCTGTGCAGCCCCACGCCCACCTGTGGAATGAAACTATGTGGAAAAACTGATGATGTGCAACTATGGAGACTGTTCTGGGCCCTCCTTTTTCTCTCTGTCTCTGTATCTCTCTCTCTCTCTCTCTCTCTCTCTCTGTCAAAAACAATAAAAATAAATCTTAAAAAAAAATTGATCCTTGTGTTGAATATACTTCACAGTTTGGGAACTTTCCCCATGTGTTTCTTTGCCTTACAGTCGAGAGTGGAAACATGAACTATTTTGACATTTGCTTATTATGTGCCACACATTATCAGGCTTTGTGGGTGGGAGGGTGCAAAGGAGTCTTCCTCAAAATTATAGCTTTTGGGGAAGCCTGGATGGCTCAGCAGGTTTAGTGATTGCTTTGCAGTGCTGGGGTCCGAGGATCAAGTCCCATCCCCGTGCATACGTATATGCTGAACTGGAGTGCGCCCCCTAGTTCAGTTCTTGCCATGTGAGCTTCCCATGCAGGAGGCCCTTGGCCCACCTGTTTGGAACAAAACCATGTGGAAAACTGATTACGTACAACTATGGAGACTGCTCTGGGCCCTCTCCCTTCTCTCTGTCTCTCTTTGTCTCTGTCTCTCTCCATCAAAAACAATACAGTAAATCTTAAAAGAACTATAGCTTTCAAGCTGGGTCCATACAAAGTAAGGACCATAAAATAATCATAAAGGAAAAACTTACTAGTCAGACTGTCTAAGTTCCAGACCATTATATTATGAGTAAGACCTCTAGATCCATGACGGAAGGGATCAGTCTGAGAGGTTCACCATTGTGCCCCTTGCACCTTGACACTCAAGAAAAGACATACCTGTGTGTTGCATGGGGGAAGGGAGCTGAGGAGTTCACAGAAAAGTGGAGTGAAGCTGACTCTAAAATGCTGTATGCAGGTTGGATGGGGGAAAGTCAAGTTGGGAGTATGTGTTGCAATGTGGGGAGACAGCACTTGATGGGGTGCAGGGAGCAGTGTGAGCTGGCCAGAGGGCACGAGAAGGAGAGTAGCCAGGCCTCTGCTGGCACAGCCCAGCTAGCAGGGCCCTAAGGGTCGTGCCCAGGAGACTGCTTTCTCTAGGGGGAAGCTGAGAATCACTTTAATGAACTGTAAAAACTCTAAGTGCAAGGCACTGTGTTCAGTGGGGGACACCCAACGAGACGTGTGGTGCCAACATACATAATACAAGGCCATATGGGACAAGCGCCCTTAGAAGTGGGTTCTTCTGAGAGGGAAGCAATCCATCTGGCTGGGCACGCCAGGGCTCGCTGCAGGGTGAGGTGGCCCCTTAACCAGGCCTGCTATGCTCAAGCTGGTATTGGAATGGCCTTTTGCAGTTTCCTATACGTCTTTTCAAACACCAGCGTGTTTAATGCTCAGGATATTCCTGTGATGTCAGCTCTCCGCTTTACAGATGGGGAGGTGGAGGCGTGGAGAGGTTAAATGACCCGCCTGACCCTCTGGTCTGACCCAGCTTGGGCACAATGAGGACTAGTAAAGGATCTGATGGACAAGAATAAGATGTCCCCGCTAACCTTTCTGTATGTGGTGACAGGCACAGCAGCGGCCTCCGTCTCGTGGAGAGAGTACACGCATGCTCACTGTGCTGGAGCAGTGCTTGTGTCTAGTGTGGCAGAACTTCACCGACGAAAGTCACTTGGCTGTGTCAGGTGTGACCTGAAAGTAAAGCAGAGGAGGTGGGGGAGTTAGAGCCCCCAAAGGCAGCCTGACTCAGGCTGCATGGCTAGACACGGCAGCTGCCCCTCTTCAGTAGCACAGTGCCCAGGGGTGGTCTACACGGCTTCTCAGAGGATCCCTGTGGGTTTGAAACTCACTCCCTCCCTCTTCTCCAGAGCAGGAGGTAACACTCACTGGTAGGAGATGCTGGAGAAGGACCTCAGCATGGGAGGCTTGAGTCCATTGGAGTGGCTGAATCCTCGGATGATCCAACCTTGACCTCCATGTGGTCAGCTCCGGAGTATCCTCTGCCCCGGTGGAGGGCCAGCCCTCTGTTCCAAGCAGTAGGTCTAAGGTGGGATGTGGGGAACATGAGCAGTTTTGTTCTGAGGTGGGATAAGGATGTAGGGACTTGGGCCCATGAAGTTGCTAAAACAGTGTCCAAACTTTTGGCTTCCCTAGGCCACGCTGGAAGAAGAATTGTCTTGGGCCACACATAAAATATACTATGTATCTATATTTATCACACAAAAAAATAAAAAATAAAAAAATTCATCATGTTTTAAGAAAGTTTACAAATTTGTGTTGGGCCGCATTCAAAGCTGCCGTGGGCCACATGTGGCCTGCGAGCCACAGGTTGGACACGCTTGCACTAAACAGTTCTGCCCCCGTGGCTGGTGCATTTATGGACTCCGCAAGGCTGAGCCTGGCTCGGCATGCCAGGTGAGGCAGAGCTGGGGGTTCTGATCAGTCCTGCTGACCTATCAGCCCTTCCACAGGTAGGTCAGGTAGCACTGGGCCAGCCTGTGGAATGGGTTGGACCAGGGTTCTGCAGACTCTTTTTTATTAGTGGATACGCTTTGGCTTGTCAATGATAAGGCAACTCACAACTTAAATTTGACTCATACTTAACTTTGTTTTTAAAATGTGGCAGTATTCATTGATCCCTTCCCATTGAAGTGAGAACTCCAGAGTGAGAAAATAAGCTCAAGCTGTATCTTGGCGATAATCTAATTATTTCTTCTTATTTACTAAATGCATGCTTTAGGTAATAATACATCCTCCTCCTGGGTTGCCTTATGGCAGTACCTTCTCCTCCTGTAAAAGTGGGGGTGGGGGGTGCTGGATGGAGCCAGGACATAAGCAGAAGCAGCTGTGTGTTACAGAAAGAAGATGAAATGCTGTCGGAAGCTTGGAGCTCCCAGGAGGGGGTTGGATATTCAGTGGAGAAGTTCAAGTCATGCCTCCCAGAATCACTGCATTAAAGCATAGGTAATTTTAGGAACCCAGAAGACTGCCTACTGCACTGCTCAGCAGAAATAAAAACCACTGTGTACCAGTAAGGATTTAGTAGCTAGAGAAACTGGCAAGCGCACACGAGTGTGTGTATGTGTGTGTCAAGAGGGGGGTTAGCTCCTTTATAAAAGAAGACTTCAATCTGCAGAAGGAGCCCAGGGCTTGCTTTATAGGGAACTCCCCTAGATGTTTATTATGCTCAGTTCCTGAACAATGAGATTTGTAACCATTGTTGTTTGAGGAAGTTATTGAGTAAAGAAGGAACACCATTCTAGGAGGGGCAAAGGCAGAGCCGTCTGTGACTTTTTTGGAAGACTGCTGACCCTGAAACACAGCTTGGGAAAGTGCAGCCTGAGGAAATGCGACCAGGATGTGCCAACCGGCCGGCAGAGCACCTGAGCTAACTGTGGGGCTAGACCGCAGCCAGAACAGGGCACACAACGTTTACCTGGTTTGTTGAACAGGTGTCATCTCTGACATACATCGCTAAGCACGGGGCTGAGACAAAGGCGACTTCCTCCTCATGGTGTTGCTGTTTGCACATGACATCAGGGTGTTCTGAGGCTGGCAAGGCCAGAGCAGGGATGTGGCCACGATCCGGCTCACCGGGGCTCAGGCTCCCGTGACATTTAGCTGTGAGCACAGCCTAGTGGGGACATCCCTGTGCACGAGGTGCCCTGAGCCCCACTTCCCAGGGTCCTCTTCACTGAGTCAGAGAACGTGGGTTTCTCCAGTGGCAGATGGTCAGGGACTTGAACTTGCCCAGTGTGCTCCAACTCTCTCCCAGTCAGGGCCTTGGGAACGGCTGTGAGAATAACTTACCCTACTCGCTTTTAGCATAGCTGTGAGAGGTGAAAAAGAAGAATGTCCTAAAACATCATCAGAGTTGTATATTCACCTCATTTTAGACAGATGGTGAAATTCACAACTCCAGTTCATATGGATAATAGCGAGTATCAGATACACCAAACAATTTACTTTGCTGAAGAATTCATAGTAAGGTTCTATGTAAGAGCAAACTCCCTTGGTGATTTTTTTTTTTAATATTTAAATTTATAAGAGGCCGATTTGCATTCAGCTTTTAGAAATATGTACAGGGACTTAAGGGAAATTGAGTAAAATAGCAGACAGCTAAACTTTTAAAAACTTGTAGGTTTACATAAAGAATAAAGAGCATTTGGTGTTTAATTCTAAGTTTTGAGAAATGCATAGAGTCATACTATGATCAAGATATAGAATAGTCCCATCCCTCCCAAAATTTTGTTGTGCCCTTTTGTAGTCAACTTTTCTCCCTCCACTCCAAACCTTTGACAAACTGTTCTCTATCTCAATGGTTTTACCTTTTCCAGAATGTCAAATAAATTGTTGACTACTCTCTGTTGTATGGATGTTCATTCATCAGTGGAAGGACATTAAGATTGCTTCTAGTTTTGGGTAATTATGAATGAAGCTGCTCTAAACATCTGCATACAAATTTTTGTATAAACATAAGTTTTCATTTCTCTAGGGTATATATTAAGAATAGTAATGCTGGATTATATGATAAGTGTATGCTTAACTTTATAAAAAACTGTTAAATTGTTTTCTACAATAGCTGTATCACTTTGCATTCCTACTTGCTATATATGAAAATTCCAGTTGGTCTATACAATATAAAATACTTCCTGCTCCCAATGATCATACAGATTTTCAAGAACTTAAGATGAGAAAGATAGTCTATTACTTTACTCCAGATTTTTAGACTTTTGTTGCTCTTCATCTTTCCTTATTCCTGAAGTTTTAGGTTTCCTTTTGGTATTATTTCGCTTCAGCT
The DNA here is from genome assembly GCA_004027555.1 of Craseonycteris thonglongyai. Classification (NCBI taxonomy): domain Eukaryota; kingdom Metazoa; phylum Chordata; class Mammalia; order Chiroptera; family Craseonycteridae; genus Craseonycteris; species Craseonycteris thonglongyai. The sequence continues at coordinate 8,608 of PVKE010018691.1, forward strand.
TGAAGAACTCCTGTTAATATTTCTTTTAGGATAGAGTCTCTGGTGGATACTCTGGAGGATACTCCTCTGCCTTAAAGAGTATATTCAATGGCTGTAAGGCCCAGGGGGACAATTCTTCTCTTTCAGCACTTTAGAGGCTGTTTCATTGTCTTTTGACCTTCATGGTTCCTGATGGGAAACCTGCAGTCATTTGATTAGTGTCTCGTATATGCAATGTGTTGTTTTCCATTGCTGTTTTCAAGGTTTTATTTTTATTCATATTTGTTTTTTGAGAATTTTGTTATGATTTGTTGATTTTCATTGTGCTTGTCTGGCTTGGGGTTTACCAATATATATATTTTTTTTAATGAGAAGATTTTTATTTTTTTTATAGATGTTTTATTTTTATTTTATTTTATTTTTGACAGAAAGAGAGAGAGAGATACAGAGACAGAGAGAGAACTGAACTGTGGGAACTTCCCAGTTCAGCATGTGGGTCCGCCTGGTCCGGAGCTGGGATTCGATCCTCGGTCCTGGAGGCTTCAAAGCGAGCGCTTAACCCACTGAGCCATCCCAGCTTTCCCTACCAATATTTTTGAATTTGTAAATCGACACCTTTCACAAAATGTAGGCATGTTCAATTTTATTTCCTCAAATATTATGTCTGCACCAATCTCATGTCAAATAGACATGAACATTAGAACTTTTAATATCATCCCACAAATCCCTAAAGCTTGGTTTATTTTTGTTTTTGTTTGTTTGTTTTCTCAAAGATTTATTTTATTGTTTGAGAGAAGGTGAGAGAGAGAGAGAGAGAGAGAAAGAGGAAGACCCAGAGCAGTCTCCATAGTTGTACATCATTAGTTGAGACAGGATTTCATTTTGCAAAGGTAGATGTGGGCCATGTGGGGCAGGAACTGAACTGGTGGCTTCCCACATGGGAGGCAAAAACCTTTACCACCATCCCGGCGGTTACCAGCTGTGCTGCAGTCAGCATATGGGTTTGCATGAGCCAAGGCTAGGATTCGATCCCTGAACCTCGTGGTTGCAAAGCAAGCACTCAGCCTATTGAGCTATCCCAGCATCCCGGTTATAATATTATTTTAAAGTCTTTATCTGACCATTCCAACATCAAAGCGTTGGCATCTACTAGTTGTCTTTTCTTAAAAATTGGCCATATTTTTCTGAATGTTTGCATGTTGAGTTATTTTACTAGATTGTTTCCTGAACACCATGAGTATTATTTTGTGAGCATCTAAGTCATGTTAAAATCCTCTAGAATGTATGTATGTATGTATGTATGTATGTATGTATGTATGTATTTATTTATTTATTTATTATGTTTCGTCAAGCAAGAATCCTGGTATGTTCAGGCTGCAAATTCTGTTTCACCTACTGTGGGTGGTAGGTCCAATGTCAGTTTGGTGTCCAAAGCCTTTGCTGTGCTGTGTGAATCTGTATCACACGTGTGCTACTCAGTGTTTAGTCTGGGACTTGGTTGGTAGTTTACATCACAGTTCCATTCTCAAAGCCTTGACTGTACTTCTTTGGATCTCTTCCACATACGTGCAGTTCAATGATGAGCTTGGGATTTGTGTTGGTTCATACACTCAATTATGGTGACCATTTCTCCAGGTCTCTTCTCTACAGAATTACCTGCCTCCACTCTCTAACTTCATGGACTTCATGTTCTGGTTCCTCTGACCAGAACTATATATGTTTCTAAGAGTTTTAGTACCCCCTTGCCACTCCTGTACTGTCACATTGTCCCATATGATGGGATTGCCCTAGGAGCAAAGTAACAAGAGAAGAGAGAGAAAAAAATTAGTGGAAATTGTCCTCACTTTTTTGACCTGATCTTAGGGTCACAGAAGCTTTGGTTTTATGTGTCCAACCCACTGCTGACATTGCAGTGGTGGTAGAAAAAGAGAAGGGGACAAAAGAGGACACAATGACAGTTTCTTTCACACATTCTCTCCCACAGAAATTGGTTTTCTGCCTGGTCTTATGGCCAGAAAAAGGGGGTTTCTCTCAGAGTTTTTGCTAACTATATACCTGTTATGTAGTTCAGCAGTTCAGACCACCCTCAGGTCAAAGCCAGGAGATAAAGGAAAGAAAAAAAAAAGATTTTATTAAAACATAAAATTGTTCCCAGAGCACAATACTTAAAAGCCAGAACAATGTAACAGAGCCCACAAATACACCCAAGCATGGAAAACAAAATTGTATATAATAAAGACAGAACTGCATACTAGGAGATAAGGGAAGAATTAGTTAATGAATGATGGATGCTAGTATACTTAGAAATTTTTCACTAAAAAAGAAAAAAAGTTAAATCATATTCCTACCTCACATTTTATATCATATACCAAAATAAATTCAGATGGATTAAAGAATTCAATGTGGAAGATGAAACCAAAACCTAACTAAGCAAAAATTATGGTGTTTTTTGGTTTTTTTCCTGCAAAAGTTGAAACTACAAAGCAAAAGATGGGTAGAGTTAACTAAATAAAAAATTTCAATGTATGTATATAAAAAACATACAGTATTGCTAGGGTTATATGGGAACTCTGTATTATCTTTGTAACTTTTCTGTAAGTGTAAAATGATTCCAAAATAAGTCCTCAAAACAGTCATACATATACATACACTGATACATACAATATCAGAATTATTAATCTATATATCCTTTTCTATTTCTGGGAATTTTATTTTCCAGGTATACTTGCATATGTGCAAAATGATAGTTGTGACAAACTTCTCCTGGCTCCATTTTCGTGAAAGTATTTGCAATAACAAATATTGTATACAACGCAAATTATAATTAAGGAAACTGTTTAAAAGTTATGGTATATTCACACAATAGAATACCATCCATCTGTTTAATAAGAACAGTTTATTAAGTAAAGCAAAATTAAGTTAAAAAAATACAAAATCACTACCCACAAAAAATAAACAAAATTCCCCAAGTAAAGCAAGTTCTATAATATGTTACTTTTGGGTGAAAGGCAATGAAGATATATATATATTTGTATTGCTTATTTGTGCAAACAAAACTCTGGAAGAATACATAGAACACTAATAACAATGGTGGGAGAATATGGTGGCAAATGGATGTTAAATAAAGTACAAGGGATACCTATCTGAACTAAAAAGCTATGTCTATCATGTCTGACCATGTGGATGTAGTATCTATTTTAATAATTACATTAAAAATAACCTCAAGTATATCTAGAAATAATCCTTCACTAGAAAAATACCCCAAAACTCCATGGACAGCATTCAAGACCTACTGAGTGTGGCGGTCATGGCGAGATTTCAGACATCTGTCAGGGGCATGCATGAAGAAATGTTTTTTTAAGTCCTGGGACTTTCCCTTAGTACTCAGAACCTCTGATCACATCAACACCCATTTACTCTGCCTTCCTGAAGGCTCTGTTTTCACTTCTGCGTCAGGCTGCTTAGTCCGGATGCCATCAGAACCAGAAAACCTAGGATGGGAAAATCAATGAAATTCCTCTGCAAGTGTTGCTGATGAGCACTCCCACAATGAGCCAGCTGTCTCCTTCTCTCTCCACTCAAGATGTAAGCAGTCAGGAATGGGATTTCCAGCTGTCCAGATGTGACCGTGTCCTCCTTGTGAACTCAGTAAATCCAGTCTTACACACATACCTGTGTTTCCCAAGAAGGGCCATCTGGTGTTGGGGGTGTACAGCAGAATCATCATATTTGCAACAAAACAATATTTTTTGGACTTAATCTCCTCCTCCACACTTGGGGCATTTCAACTCTTCACACCTTCCTTTTGTCCTTTGGAGTTACTGGGATCTCATACGAGCTCATCTGGATTTGCCCATCTTGTCCTCCTTGATGGCCCTGATCTGATCAAACAGCTGTCACTGTCTCTGCAATAATACCCTCCCCGAAGTCCTGTAATGCTGCTGGGTCCCTGGATTATAAGGAGCTACTTTGGCTTCTGTATTCTGGTGCCCTCGTTCCATCTTCCTTCAGTGCACCAGTGGGTGAATGCAGTGTCGAAAACATCTCTCTCTCTCCTTTTTTTTTTTTTTAACAACCTTGCACTGTGATGGGACTGCAAAGCTCTGTCCTCCATGTGAGCAGTAAGACTGAGCAACCGTACATCTCCAGTGTCATCCAGGAAAAACTGGTCAAGAGAACAATCCCAATGCACGTCTTTCTGTATGTAAAATTAGCCTCCCCCAGTGCCAGCTATCTCCCCCAGACAGTGCTCTGATCCTTTTCACCAAGCTCCTGCCCCATCGGTTTCCTTTTTAATCCATATGCATCCCAGGTGAGTCAAGGAGAGGCTGTGTTATAAAAGGTTTAAGAGTTTTGGTCCTGAGAGATAGGAGTCAGACTCAGGAGTCATTGACCAGCTTCCCAGGGTGTCTGGACACCAATGGGTATACAGCGAAAGCAAGGCTTGGGCCTTCCGTCTGTGTTTCTACCACACACACACACACACACACACACACACACTCATGCCCACACACATGAGAATGTAATAGCTGTACACTTATGGAACTTGCAAAAATGCAAATAGCTTCAAATAGCATTTAGATACATTAATGGGTCACATCAGTAGCATCTAGAATATCTTTCTTGTTTTTTATTCCTTACTGCTTATCTCTAGATTTAGGGCTGAACTGAGACATGTGAGCACCCACAGAAGGCCAAAAAAAATGACATCCCTTTAAACCAGGGGTGTTCAATCTATTGGCTTTCCTGGGCTACACTGGAAGAAGAAGAATCATCTTGGACCACATATAAAATATACTAACACTAACAATAGTTGATGAGCTAAAAAAAAAAAAAAATTGCCAAAAAAGTCTCGTACTGTTTTAAGAAAGTTTATGAATTTTGTTGGGCCACATTCAAAGCTGTGCTGGGCTGCATGTAGCCTATGGGCTGTGGGTAAGCTTACTTAAAGCCATTATTCGCTAAATGTTTAACATTTACTTAGGGAAGTGGCTGATGGCTGCTTGGGGGAAGATCAGAGAAGAAGAATGGCAGCAGTAGTCCCCAGACTCTAACTTCCTCTACAATTGAGCTCTCACCCCAAACCTGCATCACCCAGATCTACCTTCTCAGGAAAAAGTTAAGTGGCCATGTGTTATATTGAGGATGCTCTTTAGGTTTCCTCCTCAGGGCTCAGTAGAGTTTTACTATGATTCACAGCTAATACTACCCTGGACAGAAGTATGGACATTCAATCAGACAATTATTCATTTGGTTATATTTGTGATGATTTTTAGTGCCCCTTACAATTGACAATTTAGGCAGCTGCCCAGATTTCTACTTCTTAATCCGGTCTTAATCCTTTGTGGCCTCTCTCCCATATATGAGGTGGTGTTTCTGTCTAAGGTATTGCTGTATATCAATACCTTAATTACATGACACTTTCTCAGTGAAGCCTTTCCCAGGAACCAAACCTCACAGTGACCTCTATTCTTCTGAACACATAGTCCTTCTTGGGTGTGATAATTATGCAGTTCATTGGCCATCCTACCATCTACCGGTATGTGTCTGTTCAATAAACAGGTGGTAGAGCCATGATGGCTGGTAGGCATTGAAGATACTCAAATGAATGTGGCTCTATAATCTGTCTTATACTGTTATTATTTACTTCTGTGAGTTAATTTGATCTCTTTAGCTAAATTGTGTCTTGAAATCATGGATCTTGTCTTCTATTTTTGAACCTGTGTTGCAAAATGGGTCCCCTGGAAGAAGATGCTGAGATGGTTAGTGTGCAGGAGGTTTATTAGGTGGTGGTCTGGGGGGAAGGAAACACAACTGGGCAGAGGAAGCATTGAGCTGTGATGTGGCCCCAACAGAAGCCACTGCCAATGCTGTGGGGAGTTCTGAAGCTGAGATGACCCTTCCGAGGTATTTATCCCAAGCTGGAGAAAATAACTGGTTTGGGGATATTTAATTTCAGACATAACTTTTCAAACATTTATACTGACTGGACATCTGGTCTACTGATATTTACTTCCTAATGGATTTAGTGTGGCCTGACAGTAGTGCTGTAGTATGAAAATGATGTTTCATTGCCTTGGATATGCCCTGAGTCTACTTAGTGTTCACAGGCACAGCCTTAGGAAAATCTGTGTGTGGAACGTTCAGCTTCCTATCTGGGGATGCTCAGCTCTTGAGGAATAATGGTAGCTGGAACCCTGAATTCAGGTTTGGAAACTTCCCCTATGTTCTGTGTTTGTCAGAACAGGAAATCCACTTGGGAAGTCGAGGATGGACCTGAAATTAATATTTTCTGCAATGGAATCTTTTAGTATTATCTTTACTATCACTGTGATAATCTTTAGAATGTCTATTCTCTGCATTTTCAAATCATACTTATCCTTTGAAGCCCAACTAAAGTTCACTTTAAATAAATAGTATTGAGCATCTACTATAAGCTTGTCCAACCCACAGCCTGCGAGCCACATGTGGCCCAGGATGGCTTTAAATGTGCTCCAACACAAATTCATAAGCTTTCTTAAAACATTATGAGATTGTTTTTTAGCTCATCAGCTATTGTTAGTATTAGTGTATATTATATGTGGCCCAGGAAAGCCAAAAGATTGAACAACCCTGATCTACTATGAACTAAGCACTGATGGGACCCTAGGGAAAGGCAGCTTTGAGAGAGGTGCCATCCTGAATATCACACCTAGGGACAGGGAGGAGAGACAAAAATGGGTCCAGAAATAATTAGAATATAAGAATTATATGCATGGAGTGGCCATAGAATGTATTGTCCTAATTTTGACATTTTTGAGGGCTTAAGGAGGGAATCATTACAAATAAACAGCAACAGCAAGAATAAACTGGGATGGTCCTAAGCAAACAGAATATACATTCATCCTATTCATTAACAAAGTACCACACAGGCTTGAGAAACAGTATGGATTCAGATTGAGAAGATGGAGGAAAGGCTAACTAGAGAATGTGACTGTAGAACCACAATTTGAATAGATATGTTCATGATAGTAAAATTGGGCCTTTCTAGGGGAGGGGACATTGTAGGCGCATAAGTGGAATAGATGTTCCAATAAGCCCTGAAGGCAAGGTGTAAGGGAGAGAACAGTGGCAAGGGAGTCAGGAAAGGGGGTCAGGTCCTGAAGGTGTAGTGTCTTAAATGTCTTACTAAGGTGTTTGGATTTATAACTGTCAATAACAGGTATTAGCCAAATATTTACTGAGCGTGGGAAAGAATGATTAAATAAAGTTGGGTAGAAAACAAATTAGAGACATTAATTAAAGGCTGGAGTCAGAGAAGTCAGTTAGAATATAGTTCAATAGTCTCATTAGCATGAGCCCAGGGAGAATGGAAAGGATGTGGATTTTAAGCCAGACTAGAAATCTTGGCTCAGTCACACATGAGGGAAGGAGCGGGAGGTCTCTAGCCTGGCTGATGAGCTTAGTGTTACCATTGGTTGAGCATTGGGTGAGTATTAGGGGAGCAAGTTGCTGAGGCCAGTGGAGGGGTGAGCTAGTCAATCATATTAGGTGCTTGTAAAGTCTTCTGTTCAGAAACAGAGAGTGACAAACAGCCCAGTTGCCCCCAGGGGTTTTTCATGGGGGCCTGGCTGGGAGCTACCCAGCCCTATCCTAGGGCCTTGAAGTGGCTCCAGGGAGCAGAGCCATGAGGAAGAGGAGGACAGGAGGACGGGACCATCAGCAGAAAGGCCTCATTGCCAGGAGTTGCTGCCAGCCCACAGGCACTGAAGCTGAGGGCAGCTACACCCAGATGGATGGAAGAACTACTGTGATGGGTCCAGAGCTGACACAGCTTCCTGCAGAGCAGTCAACAGGGACTGCTGAAGAAGCTCACTCTCCATCCACCCAATCCGGGCTTCCTCTGTCACCATGGCAGAGGCACCAAGGACATCCTCATCCAGGGGAAACCACATGCTCCGTGCTGAGGAGCAAGACAGTCTGGTGTATTGGAGCCCTAGATGCTGTGGAGCCTGAGCCAGGCTTAATGGGGCAGGGCCGGGAGAGAGGGAGTGGGCGAGTGAGAGCACTCGGTGATGTCTCTTCTTCTAATGGCATGAGTCCCATCAGAGGGGCCCCACTTTCATGACTTCATCTAACACCAATTACCTCCCCAAGGCCCCACCTCCAAATACTATCAAGTGGAAGCTTAGGGCTCCAGCATAGGAATTTTAAGGGAAACACAAGCATTCAGTCTGTAGCATCTTGGAACTCCTTTTTACCTTATATTGTCACTTGCTGAAAAGGGCGATGGTGCTGGGAGTGTATGATTTCCTCTGTGTACTTTCTCTTTAAAAAAGAACCCTAAATAGAATAATTGAGATTAAGCCCCCTCTTAAGTGTGTCTCTTAATTGCATCAGAACACTTTAAGATGGGCACGTCTTATCCCTGGAATGTACATTTCGGATTAGAATCAACTTTAGACATGTCATTTCTTTAGCTAAAGTAAAGGGGGAAGCACATTTTATTTGATCTTCCATAAGATCTTTCCTCGGTGTCTTTTACTTTTTCTCCCGCCATTAGCTTCTTACCTTGACTGAAAAGCCATGCTGAGTGCAAGGCAAATTCCTTACCTCTTTGCAGATCAACAGTCTGGGTGGAAATCATGTGACTAAGTCCTGCCAGGATAAGATGTGTGACCTTAAAACATTTGCTCTGCTTTCTGGGCCTCAGTCTTTCATCTTCGTAATCACAGTTCACCTCCATTACTGAAAAATCATGGTTACAAAATCTTCTTGAAATTGGGAAAAATGCCCAAATTCAAAAGTGATAAGGACTGTATCATGACAAATCCAACTAAAAATCTTGAAAATAACTTTATCTTATTTTGAACATAAAATATAAATGAAAACTGTTTTATTCTCAGAATGAACAAAGAATGACATGCTCATTCTCTTTTGGAGTGTGTGGATTTTCTGGTAAATGTATATGCTGGCCTAATACAGTGACCTCCACTTTTTGTTTGAGTTTCATCCTATAATTCCAATTTTTTCAAGGTCTTCTTTTAACTCAAGGATACTCAGACTTTTTTTTTTAAGATTTATTTTATTGTTTTTGACAGAGACAAAGAGACAGAGAGAGACAGAGAGAACGGGAGGGCCCAGAGCAGTCTCTATAGTTGTATGTCATTCAACACAGTTTAGTTTCACGCAGGTGGAAGGGGGCTGCGCAGGGTGGGAACTGGGCTGGGGGCCTCCCGCATGGGAGGCACGCCCCCTTGAGCCAGGGGCTGAGCCAGGGGGCGAGAACTAAACTGGGGGCCTCCCACATGGGAAGGCATACTCCAGTATGCCTTCTGAATATGCATACTCCAGTTCAGCATGTGGGTCCGCATGAGCAGGGGCTGGGATTCGCTCCTCGGTCCCCAGGGCTGCAAAGTGAGCACTTGCTTAACCTGCTGAGCCATCCCGGCTTCCTCAGATCAGATCATTCTTTTTTGAAGTAACATTTTTGCCACCATTCTTGCCATTTCCCTTCTTCCACTAACCTTTTTTTGTATTTCTAGCAGATCTTCATTTATCAACAGTGTTACACATGATTGATCAGTTCTTCCACATCAATTTTATTGACTTTACCAATTTTTTAGTAAGATTTTCAATTTGATTTTGCAACCAATTGACATTGTGCTGATGTTTAAAATGATCCGAGAAAGACTGACCAACAAAGTTTTTAAAAAAAGATTATTTTTTATTGTTTTTGACAGAGAGAGAGAAAGAGAGAGAGAGAGAAATACAGAGACAAAGAGAAGGGGAGAGCCCAAAACAGTCCCCATAGTTGCACATCCTTGATCTTTCCACATAGTTTTATTCCACAGGTGGGCGGGGCTGCACAGGGCAGGAACTGGGCCGGGGTCTTCACCCCGGTGAGAACTGAACTGGGGCACTCCCCAGTTCAGCAGTTGTGTCCACACGGGCCGGGGCCTGGATTCGATCTGCGGTCCCCTGGGCTGCAAAGTGAGCGCCCAACCCACTGAGACATCCTGGCTTCCCCATGACCAACAAAGATTTTGACCCAAAGAGTGAAACTAAACACCAGGACTGAGTGTGAGGAGCAATATTTGAGAGGGCACAATATTTTAAGTGGAAATTTATTTACTGAACATTTTCTCATGAAAAGCACTTTGCTTTCTTATACAACCTCATAGCTTAGACACCTGGATAATTCATATTGGTATATTGAGGACACCCTGTAGGTCTTAGTACCTGAAGCACATCATGGCCATACTCCTTAAATTAACATGGTTAAGATGAAGTGATAACTGTATTGATAGCAGATCTTATTGTTGTTTTAAGATTTATTTTATTGTTTGAGATAAGGAGAGAGAGAGAGAGAGAGAGAGAGAGAGAGAGAGAGAGAGAGAGAGAGAGAGAGAGAAGGGCCCAGAGCAGTTTCCATAGTTGTACATCATTAGTTGTGACATGATTTCATTTCACACAGGTGGATGTGGGGCCCTGTGGGGCAGGAACCGTATCAGGGGCCTCCTGCATGGGAGGCAAGAACCTTCGCTGCCATCCCAGTGGTTACCAGTTGAGTCACAGTTCAGCATATGGGTTTGCACTGGCTGCAGCCAGGATTCAATCCCCTGACCTCATAGTTGTAAAGCAAACGCTCAACCTGTTGAGCTATCCCAGCATCTCCTATTCTTTTCTTTTTTTTTTAATTTTTGACAGAGAGAGAGAGAAAGAGAGAGAGAGAGAGAGAGATACAGAGACAGAGAGAGAACTGAACTTGGGGAGCTCCCAGTTCAGCATATGGGTCCACACGGGCCAGGGCCGGGATTCGATCCCTGGTCTCCGGCGCTGCAAAGTGAGCACTTAACCCACTGAGCCATCCTGGCTTCCCCTCCTATTCTTTTTAAAACCCAAAAATGTTTTAAATAGTTAACATTTTTCTAAGATCTAAATATGATCAATCTGCACCTACTTGAATATAAACTCCTTGAGAAGTGTTCGTCTTGATAAATTCAGAGGCAAGAACATGCAAGTTCCTGACATAGGCAAGACCTTCAATAAATGTTCGCTGAGTGTTCATTCACTGAGGTTGCAGGCCTGAGTAGGGGTTTTTCTACTAATTTGCTGTTATCTAGATAATCTCTTTTTTTAAATAAATTTTTGTTTTTCAATTACATATGACATACAATATTATATTAGCTTCAGGTGTACAACAAAGTGATTATATATTCATATAATTTATAAAGTGACCACCCTGATAAATCTAGTACCCATTTGACACCACATGTAGTTATTATAATATTGTTGACTATATTTCCTAGGCTATATTTTATCCCTGTGACTATTTTGTAACTACTAGTTTGTACTTCGTAATCCTTTCCCCCTTTTCACCCATCCCTATACTCCCTTTCCATCGGGCAATCATAAAAATGTTCCCTGTGTCTATGTTTGATTCTGTTTTGTTTGTTTATTTATTTTGTTCTTTAGGTTCCACATTTGTCTTGGTCTGACTTGCTCCACTCAGCACTATACCCTATAGGCCAGGGATGTCTAAACTTTTGGCTTCCCTCGGCCACATTGGAAGAAGAATTGTCTTGGGTCACACATTAAATACAATAACACTAATGACAGCTCATGAACTAAAAAGAAGGTCACAAAAAAATCTCATAATGTTTTAAGAATGTTTACAAATTTGTGTTGGACCGCATTCAAAGCTGTTTAGGGCTGCTTGCAACCCATGGGCTGTGGGTTGAACAAGCTTGCTGTAGGCCCATCCATGTTGTTGCAGATGTGAGATTTCATCCTTTTTTATGACGAGGTAATATTCCACTGTATATATGTACCACCTCTTTTTTATCTGTTCATTGATGGACACCTAGGTTGCCCTCATGTCTTGGCTATTGTAAACAATACTGTATTAAGCATATGAAGGCATATGTCTTTTCGAATTAGTGTTTTGAGTTTCTTCAGGTAAATATCCAGAAATGAAATTGCTGGATCTTCTTTGTCTCCTGTTATACAGCCTTTCTTTTAAAGCCTATTTAGTTTGGTGTAAGTATCGCTATTCCAACTTTTTTTTTTTTTTTTTCCATTTTCATGAAATATCTTTTTCTAACTGTTCACTTTCAGTCTGTGTTTGTCTTTCAATATAAAGTTAGGGAAAGCCGGGATGGCTCAGTGGGTTAGGCGCTCACTTTGCAGCGCCGGGGACCGAGAATCGAATCCCGGCCCTGGCCCGTGCGGATCCATATGCTGAACTGGGAGCTCCCCTAGTTCAGTTCTCTCTCTGTCTCTGTATCTCTCTCTCTCTCTCTCCTCTGTCAAAATAAATAAATAAATAAATAAAATATATATTTAATATAAAGTGAATCTTGTAGGCAGCCTACGGAAGGGTCTTGTTTTCTTATTCATTCAGCCACCCTATGTCTTTTGATTGGAGCATGTAATCCACTTCCACTTAAAGTATTTGTTGAGGGGACGCCAGGATGGCTCAGCTGGTTAAGCGCTTGCCTTGTTGCCAAGGTGTCCAGGGATCGAGTCCCGGCCCCGGCCTGTGTGGACTCATATGCTGAACTGGAGTGTGCTTTCCATGTGGGAGGCCCCAGTTCACCCCCTCCCCCCTGGGGTGTGCTTTCTATGCGGGAGGCCCCTGGTCTGCAGGAGCATGCTTCCCATGAAGGAGGCCCCCAGTTCGTGCCCTGCTCAGCCCCCGCCCACCTGTGTGGAATGAAACAATGTTGAAACTGATGATGTACGGCTGTGGAGACTGCTCTGGGCCCTCCCTCTTCTCTCTCTGTCAAATAATAAAATAAATCTTTAAAAATAAATAAATAAATAAATAAATAATTTCTTGAAAGATATGTTGTATTGCTACTTTATTATTCATATTTTTTATCTTTTATTTTTCTTAAAGAAGTTCCTTTCACATTTCTTGTAATACTGGTTTGGTGGTGATGAACTCCTTTAGCTTTTTCTTGCCTGGGAAGCTCTTTATCTGTCCTTTAATTCTAAATGTTAGCTTTGTTGGGTAGAGAAAACTTGGTTGTAGGTCCTGGGTTTTCATCCTTTTGAATATTTTATGCAAATCACCTCTGACCAGCAAAGTTTCTGTTGAGAAGTCAGTTCACAGACAGTCTTATGAGAGCTCCCTTGTAGGTTACTAACTGCTTTTCTCCTGCTGTTTTTAATACCCCTCTTTACCTTTAATTATGATGTGTCTTGGTGCGGGCCTCTTTGGATTCATCTTGTTTGCAACTCTGTGCCATTCCTGGGCTTCTATGTGTATTTCCTTTGCCAGGTTAGGGAAGTTTTTCATCATTATTTCTTCAAATGAGTTTTCAATTCCTTGCTCTCTTTTCCTTCTGTTACTCCTAAGATGTGAAGGTTGGTACCCCTTGATGTTGTCCCAGAGGCCCCTTAAACTATCCTTGTTTTTTAGAATTCTTTTCTCTTGTTGTAGTTCTAATCGAGCATTTTCTGCTACCTTATCTTCCAAGTCACTGATTCAGTTCGCTGCTTCATCTAATCTACTGTTGATTCCCTCGAATGTATTCTTTATTTCAATCATTGTATTTTTCATTTCTGACTAATTGTTTTTATGTGTTCTCTCTCTATTTTTATGTTCCCTATCTCTTTGTTAAAGTTCTCACTGAGATCACTGAGCATCCTTATAACCAGTGTCTTGAACTTTGCATCTGGTGTATTGCTTATCTTATATATATAATTTATATACTTTTTTTTTCTGGAGCTTTGTTCTGTTCTTTCATTTGGAGCATGTTTCTTTGTCTCCTCATTTTGGCTGCCTCCCTGTGTTTGTTTCTATTACTATGTAGAGCTTCCATGAATCCTGGTCTTGGTAGGGTGGCCTTATGTGGTAGGTGTCCTGTGGGGCCAACTGTTGCAGTGCCCCTGGTCACCCAAGCTGGGTTCTACAGGTATTTCTCTTGTATGGGTTGTATGTGTCTCCTGTTGTAATTGAATCTTGGTTGCTATTTGCATGTCAGTGAGAGAAATTAATCCTCAGGCTGATTGGTTGTGAATGTTGGTCACGAACAGAGTGGAGAAGCTATTGTGTAGGGGCTGATCCTATGGGCCAGAATTCACTTCAGTGGGTCTCTGGTACCTGCCTCCCCAGTCTGTCCATTGTGTGTGGAGGTGGTTGGGTGGTACTCTGGTGTGGTCTAAAGCTGGCCACCAGATATGTGTGGGGCCTCTTGGGAGGGGCTCTGTTGCAGGCCAAGGTCAGCCACTGCTTGTATCCTGCCTGGAACCACTTGGTATGAGCTACACGTGATCTGCAGATGGTTACCACTTGTGCTGGGCTTCGAGGTGCCTGGGGGAGGCTCAGCTGGGAACTGAAGGTTGCTGCCACTAGTGATTGGCTTGGGGCTGCATAGCAAGAGATACTGAGCATGCCAAGGCCAGATGATGCTTATTTGGGGTTTATGAACCTTTGAGAAAGTTTAGTAAAGTCCACAGCATGAGTCAAGACAGGTGGTTGGTATGGAAAAGCCACTGGAAGCAGCTTGGGTGGACCCACAAGGTGGCTGAGGTGGGGTCTCAGGGAATCACCAGGACAGGCAGACTGGTGTTAGCCAAGCAATGGAGACTCTAATATGGCGCCCACCTGTGTCTGCGTGCTGGCTGGGGAAGGGCTCAAAGGAACAATGGCTTCTGCTAGCACTTCTGTCTGAGAGAAAGCTGCCCCTCCAGTGCTGGCCCTGAAACCAGACAGTTCAGTTCATCCCTATTCATCCCTGGTGCCTTTCAAGCTGCTGTTCTGGAGCTGGAGCTCAGTGCAAGTGAGTCCATCAGTGGGTAAGTCCAAGTACGAGCCTTTTAAGAGGACTGCCCAGGATTCTAACAGCCCTTCATCTCCCTCAGCCAACTCTCTATTGGTTTTCACAGCCTGAAGTTGTGGGTTAGATATCCCTCCTGATTTTTAACCACCACACAAGGATGTGAGACCAACCCATTCCACATCTAAGCCCCTCTGACTAGCCTCTCAATGTGGCTTCTTTTATATATCCTTAGTTCTAGGACTTCCGTTCAGCTAGACTTCCAGTGATTCTCCATGATGGTTGTTTAATAGTTTAGTTGTAATTTTGATGTGGTCGTAGGATGAGGAGGGCATAGTGTTCACCTTCTCTGCCATCTTGGCTGAATCTTTGTGCATCTGATAACCACTTAATATCTCAAAATCTCAACTGTAAAATGTAGAAATGGGCCTGAATGATCTTCAAGACTGCTTGATGTACTGCTCTAAAATTCTATGATTTTATTCTAGCCTAGCTATTTAGAGAAAAATTGCTTGTTACTGAATTTTCTAGAATCTTAAAGTAAGTCGGAACCTTTATGATTTAGACAGAATCTTAGAGATATTAATAGGCCAGTGAATTAGCAACATTGGAGTGAAAAATTAATTTTTTATTATTTTTTTACTTGATTGGAGTGATAAAAATACTATTTAAGCTGCATGGGATTTGCTTTTCAAAACTAAAAACCACAGGTGTAAGTCAAAAGACCCTGACTAATTGCAAATTCTTGTGCCTGGAATAAAAAGCAGCCCCCACACTACTTCACTACAGAACACTGCCCAGCATATCCAAGTGGTAGTGCTTTGCGTTAAGTGGGGGGAGATTTGGTACATATCTTGTACATGTAACGTGCACATTTTAAGAATTTCTCAACACAAATATGCATGACTGCTTGCTTTTCTCAGGCTGTCGTTTGTTCTGAGAGAATGGTGCAGACTTAACATGCTCAAGACTGGTGTGTGTTTTAGTATCAGTCTAAGTGATCAGGCCTGGCTCAGATTTTGTTTTGGCTATGACTCTACAGAGGTGTCAACCCCTATCTAAGCTGGGGCGTAATTGGAATCAAGCTTTGCAAACTTCTCATAACCCAAATTGTTTGAAGGTTTGGTTGAAACACAGTTGATGGGCTAAAAATCCTTCTCTCCTACAAGGTCATTGGGTGTTACTGGTAATGGGAACATTTCCTCAATGCTTGTCATTCAACTAACAGGTCATTGGAATAGAATTTTGTGTTTTGGACATTTTCTCATACTTTGGGTATAATATCTTGAAGCACTTTTGAAGGCAAAGAGTCTATAGGCTCTATTTTCTCTCCTTTGCAAATGCTTCATTTATCAACTGGTCATACATGGTTTCACCTGGTTTTGTAACTACTTCAACTGTGCAGCTTTTGTCTCCTCTCCCTGAGATTTACAATTCACCTGGGGCAGGGACTGGGTTCTTTACATAGGTTCTGTATCAAAATAGGACTTATAAAATCTAGCCAATAATCTTGTCAGGGCGGTGGAAGTATGGTTCATTTTTTTCTTTTTCTTTAATTTTCCAAGATTAAAAATATGTTTATTATTCCAGTTATGCAAATACAATTAAAGATGTTAAATGTTTGTGTTGAATTGTACTGTTGGATTCCATCACTTTGGCACTCTCTACCTCCCATAGCCCCACATTAGCTGTGTAAAAGGTACACAACAGACTTCAACAATTCTGCCCCAACTTGTCCCAGAATTTTACAGAATAGTCAGTCACAAGTTAATACTCTTTTTTTCCATTCCGAAGTGTTTTGCTCTCAGAGAGCTTCCAATGAAAATGTTCCTTTAGAAGTATTTGGATTCTTAACTCCTTAATTCATATTTCTTAAGGTATTTTTAAGCAACCAATTGCCTACAGGAAAGTATATAAATTTTTTGCAAAGATATGTTCCACCAAAACACTGAAAACATGTTTTCTAAGACAACCATGGGATGTGAACCGTGAAAGAGAAAAGAGAAAATAAAATATAAATATTAAACCCAGTCTGTAAACTATTTATGTCAAACAGGAGAAATTTTGAGGCGAGCAAGAGTATTTTGAGAAGAGTATAGGAACAAAGACCATGGGGGTTTGGAATTCACTTTTCATGGGATTGAAGAGAAGTCATCAGACCTTTTCAGGAAAATCTTTAGACATTAGTAGGATTTCAGAAATTATTTTAATTTTGTAGGTGGGAGGATTAGTAAATTTGGGGGAGAAAAAGGATGGCAGTCAAAGCATGTAATGAAGCTTTGAGAAGAAACAGCGATCCCTAAGTCAGTAATTCAAGTATATATCTTTTTTAAGATTTATTTTATTGTTTTACAGAAAGAGAGAGAGAAGAAGAAGAGAGGGCCCAGAACACTCTTCATAGTTGTACATCATTAGTTGTGACATGGTTTCACCGTTTTCATTCCACAAAGGTGGATATGGGGCCGTGCGGGGCAGGAACTGAACTGGGGCCCTCCCACATGGGAGGTGAGCACCTTCACTGCCATCTGGGGCCGTTACCAGTTGCTCCACAGTTCAGTATATGGGGTTATACACAGGCCGGTACCTGTATTTGATATCTGACCTTGCAGTTGCTAAGCAAGCACTCAACCTGCTGAGCTATCCCAGTATCCCCTCAAGTACTTCTTGAACTGCACAGGCACTAACACCATTCATTCTACTGACATTAATTGAGTACCAGTTATGTGTCATGCTCTGTCTAGGTGCTTAAGTCCTTACCTAAATTACACCTCTGTGGATGTGGTGTCATTAATCTCAGGATACAGATGAAGATGGTTGTAAGGGGGGCACAGAGAGGTATATGACTTGCCCCCATTCCCCTCCCTGCCCCCCTACCGCCTGCCAGAAGTTTCAGGATAATTGAGAACACAACTACACTTATATAGCAGCTACTAACTGGAATATAATTTAGTGAACCAGCTTTCCAGAACTTTCAAAGTCTAAGTCATTCTGAAGAATCCATCCAGTTTTCTGGACACCTGAGAGGTTGTCCCTTAAAATATAAGCTAGTAGCAATAATGAACACTAGTGATTGTTCATTAGCTCCGATAGTCTCCTCAAAACCTGTTGTAATATGTGTGTAGGACAGTTTATTTTCTACACTAGAATCATTTGTATTTCATTGTACCTGTATTTTATGTTTTTTCTATCTCCTCCCTTCTAATGGGTTTGTCAATGTACCTTTTAATTTGCTGATGATTATCTAGCATGGATTTGAGAACAAACTAATCTTATTAGGTTTAGATGTAAAATAAGCCCACAATTAACCCTAAGTAAGCCTGTGGTTTCTTCTTTTAGGAATATTTCCCAACTTTTGATTGGATGGCTCAGAGCCCCTTCTTCTCAATGTTTCAAGTCTTCTTATCTGATCCTTGATTTTATTCTGGAGAACTGAGAAATCAAGAGAACCAACTGAGTGCTAGACGGATGAGGTATTGTTATATATTAAATCTAGAGAACTGAATATAATTGAGCACTAAAGTATTATAGATGTGATTTTTGAAGTTATGAGTAAAAAGCAGATGAACAATTTCAAGCAACGAGAGAAGAGTAGTAATTGTGTATGAGCCTTTCCTCTACAGGGGTCTCCAAACTTTTCAGCCTGCGGGCCGCATTAACTATCAAACAGCAGTTTGGGGGCCGACTACACACTCAAGGTCCAAATAAAAAAGAATCAAAGCATAGATGTTGTCTTTAATTATTTATTTAATATTATTTTATTCGGATAAAAAGGTCTCCATGGGCCGGATTAGAGGGCCTTGCGGGCCACATGCGGCCCGTGGGCCGTAGTTTGGAGACCCCTGCTCTAGAAAGTAATGAACAAGATTTTATTGGAAGCACTTTACCAATACTCATGTTTTGAAGGATGATATTGAAGCCAAGAGAAGTTAAACAACTTGTTCACTTCTTCACGTTCATACAGATCCAGTTCTGTAATCTGGTCATTTGATTTATAAGTCCAGGTCTTGACATATTTATTGTTACTGATAAATGAATACATGTGTCTGAATTGAACCAAAGTAGAATATATCAGGAGGCCCAGCCTTGAGCATTTACTGACATGACAAAAGGAGGCAGGGAAGGAGAAAAGCCCCCATCATCACAACCCAAACACTTCCCCTCTTCCCACTCTTCTGAGAGCCTGGAGGTCCATGCTTCACCTCTTCTGAGAGACTCTCCATTAAGGAAATCAATGGCTGATTCCCTTTTCTGGTGGTGGTAGGCCAGGGCATTTGGACCAAGCATCCACTGACGTTGTACTAAGGTATCCAAAGGAAGGGAAATAGGGTAGCTAGAGAAATAAGAGGATTATGGAAGTTGCTTTTGCCATGAATGTTACCACTGTCTGAGGTATGATTCGTATTAACTGAAATTCTCCCATTTTAAGTGTACAGTTTGCTAAATTTTGACAAATGTCTCAGCTACTTCCACTATCCAGAAACGTAGCATTTCCATTACACCCCAAAGTTTCCTCATGCTCCTTTGAAGTTCATTCCCTCCCTTCACCCCAGGCCCATACAATCACCAACCTGCTTCTTGCCACTATACTTTTTGCCTTTTCTAGAATTTTATACAAATAGAATCATACTGTATGGAGTGTTATATCTGGCTTCATTCATTGGTGTGTTAATATAGCGAATTATATGGATTAATTTTCAGTGTGAAATGATCATAGCACTCTTGGTGCTAAACATACTTGATTATTGATTGATTAATATTTTATCAAGGATATTTTATCTGTGCTCATGAAGGATATTGGTCTTATGTTATATTATGTCATGTCATGTCATGTCATATCTCATGTCATGTCTTGTAATGTTCTTGTCTGGTTTTGATAACAGGGTAATACTGACCTCGTAGCATTTTGAAATATTTCCTCCTTTTCTATTTTCTAGAAGAGCTTGTATGAACTTGGTTTTATTTCTTCCTTAAATGTTTCATAGAATTCTGTGAAATCTACTGGACCTGGAGTTTTCTTTGTGAAAGAGTTTTAGATAAAGAATTGAATTTATTTACCAGATTTAAAGTTATTCATATTATTATGAATGTTATTATATTAAGAGCTGGATTTTGTTGTATTGCTCTCTAAAGATTTATTTTATTGTTCTGACAGAGAGAGACAGAGAGAAGGGGGAGGGCCCAGAGCAGTCTCCGTAGTTGAACTTTATCAGCTTTTGACATGGTTTCATTCCACACAGATGGGCGGTGGCCACACAAGGTGGGAACTGGGCAGGGGGCTTCCAGCATGGAGAGCACACTGCAGTTCAGCACATGCGTCCACATAGGCCAGGGCCGGGATTTGATTCTTGGGCTGCAAAGCAAGCGCTTAACCTGCTGAGCCATCCTGACTTCCCCTGTATTGCTCTCTAGAGTGTTGACTTTTAATTGAGGTTAAGTTGAGGGTAAGTTACTTATAGATCAACCTGATCCTTTTGAAGCCTGCCTACTTTTGTTTTGAGGGTAAATTTGTTCTAGGGGATAACTACTGAACTACTAAAGCATGGTTCTTCTAAAGACTATGCAGTGTTCAGTAGTGTGCTGGTAAACGTTTAACAACTGGTTCTCCAAGAAAAAAGAAAAACCTGACTTGTAGCATTTGCTTACTTCTTTTTTTTTTTTTTATATCTTTTTATATTTATAGAGAGTAACTATTTTATCTTCAGTGCATATTTATTTCTATTTTACTTTTGACAGATAGAGAGAGAGACAGAGACAGAGACAGCTAGAGAACCGAACTGTGGGAACTCCCCAGTTCAGCATGTGGGTCCTGCCTGGGCCGGAGCCGGGATTTGATCCTCGGTCCTCGTGGCCTCAAAGCGAGCGCTCAACCCGCTGAGCCGTCCCGGCT
>PVKE010018692.1:0-29245 GCA_004027555.1 Craseonycteris thonglongyai
CATTGGGAAACTGTCTGATTGTTACCAACCAATGTCACCCCATTAAATTTAACAATAAAATATAAAATAAAAAAAAATAAAAATAAAATGTTCTGGTTCTTCTCCCTCTACTCCTCCCTCCACTTTTCTACATTTCCCTAATGATAGATATAGCCATGTCCCTTGCTCCCCATTGTCCTCCCTGAGACTGTCCTGATAGCCCGACTCATAATAAGGATGGCCTTTGGTTTATACCCATTTTACAGAACACAAATCCCAAGGCATCAAAAATCATGCCTTTAGAAAGCAATGAAGTAGACAGATGAGTTAGATCTCTTTATCCCTATGCTTATCACAGTTTCTACCTATTCAGAGTTTTATAATAATGGCGACTGTGTCAGAGAAAACCAGATAACAAGGAGGATTGTCATGGACAACTCTTTTCAAGAGAGAATCACATTAGTTACTACTTCGTACAAAGGCTGTCATAAGTAAGGCAAAAGCATGATAGGGTGAGAGACAAGTTGGTATTCAGAGTTTCTCACTAATCTACTTCTTCCCCTAAAAAAAATAAATCCATTTTAGAGCTCCAGAGAATGGAATGTAAGAGGGAGGACCCAAAAGAAACCTGGCATTATCTTCTGGAGGGTGAGCCCCTTGTAGTACAGGCTCCCCCCACTAGGTGAGTGTTCTAGGAACCCATCTGCATCCGTGTACCAGCTGGTGTTGTGAGAGGCTGTGTTCGGCTTCAGTGAATTTTTGGGAGGAGACTCTTTCAACACGTTTGCCCATTTCACGATGGGTGATTTACACAAACAACGTGTGGTATGACAATGCACCTGCTCACACCACACAGCGATTTTTGACCAAAGACAGAATGACCTCCGTGCCCCGCCTTCCCTATTCACCTGATCTTACCCCTAGTGACACTTTTTTGTTACCCCAAACAAAAAGAGAAGTCCTCAATGGGAAACATTTTGCTGATGTGGTAGAGGTGAAACAAAAACCGATAGAAGTACTGAAAGGCAACAAAATCAATGAGTTCAAAAACTGTTTGGAGCAGTGGGAAGTGTCTCGATGAGTGTATTGCATCAAAAACAGTGATTACTTCAAAGGTGACTGAAGTTTAAACATGTAAGAATAAATACACAATTTTTTTATAAATAAATTCCAGGATTTTGGGGGTCCCCCTTCAAATGTTCACTACCCAGATCTATGAGATTAGCCTCTTATACTTCTCACTCACCTCAATATCTCACAGGAGTGGGGCTGTTTGCCTCTTGCTGGGTCCCTCCCCCAAAGGGGACTTACCAATAAGACTCTCTCCACTTTGGTTAATGATGTGTGGTTTGAAAACCACACACACACACACACACACAATCTATATACACATATATAATATCTACACATAAATATGTCTAATATTTACATACACAGTTAAAAACAATCTTTCCTTCTACAAAATATAAGATCCCAGAGGCCAGAGATAGTATCATAATCATCATTTTATTTCCACTGCCTGAGACAAGACACTAAATATTCTCAATAAATTATTTGTCAGCTAATGAATGCATCAGTGAGAAAGGAAGGAAAACGACTCTGAGGATGGTTACCTTTACTTGGATCTTCTCGCTGGTTGTGATCATCTTGATGATAACCACGATGCTTTATATCAGTGAATATTGTTCTGAAAACAAAACAGGATTCAGTGCCCTCTTTTCCCTTGGGGATAAACTGTGTTCTACAAATGCCATTCCAAATACCGGACATGATGCATAACCAATACTAACACATGCCATTTGAAGCTTTAACAAGACAGTCCTCCTTCAAATTTATAACAGTCTATGTTGAAAAACCTGACAAAACCAAAATGTGTTCTCCATAAATTATAGTGGCACCATTCGGGCTGCCGAAGTGAAGGTTGTGTCAGCATTTCCGTTACTCTGTGGCTCGCTGTGTGTCAGGGCTTTAGTTCTTGGCTATAAAAATGCACCTTGGGTTTAAAACTGGGAAGCAACACCTCTGCCTTGGAACACATTTACTTCACCAAAACTTGAGAGCAAAACCTATTTGTTTATTTCCCCCCTTTGCCAATGACTTGTGTGAAGAGAAAACAGCCAGGAATTTCATTTCTAATTTTGTCTTTTTATTTTTCTTAGAGCAGGATAGTTTTAGATCTTTACTGAACAATGGTAAAGTCTTGCTTTGGGAGTTAGGGGAAGAAAAAAAATTTTTATAAGCTGTGTTTTTAAAGAAAGATACTGTTCTGAAATCAGCTGCCCGCTCTTCTCCATTTTGATTTCATTAAGAGGATTAACAATGGTTTTATTTTGACATGGGCAAATCAGATGGCTACGGTTCGTGGTGAAATTTGATTATCTGATTAGGTTAATAACCTACCAACAACAGACCTTATTCTGTAGCTATTTGTGAGGTATAATTTCCCATTGGCTTCCTGGAGAAATCACTTAATATAACTGTTCATACACTTAATTAAATTTCTTTAGTTTCATTTAAGCATGTACTTATTTGTGGTCCCTTGGGCGAGTACATTTTTCAATATAGTTCTTGATACTGTTATTAGAATGCCAATTTTTTGAAAGGGAGCTGCAACTATTAATTTAGTACAATAAAATGTTTAAATGGCTATAAAGTTCGGATGCTCATCTGTATGAACTATTGCATCGCCTAAAATCAGAAAGTACTTATCTCAAGTTTTATTGACTTCTTGAATTTTATACGTAGATACTTCCACATTAATTACATTATTTGGCTTTTCTCAATAAGCCCTTGTGATGTTCAGTCACAAGATGGGGTGGCAAGGGACCTAACCCATCTGCAGCAGTCAGGGAGGGCTTCTGAGAGGAGGCAATACCTGGGCAGAACCCCAAAGCATGGGTAGAAGTTAGCTAACTTGGAAGGGAAAAATGGATCTTAAGTAAATAAAACAGGAGATACACTCAACTGAAAGGTCAAAAAGTGTCACAGAAAAAAAAAAAGTGTCACAGAGTAATTTATTTTCTAGATTTAAGCAACATACATTTTGGAGGGGGAAGGGATATGCAAATTAATGGCTTACTATGAAGCCACCAGAGTTAATGCCATTTATTTTTCTTGAATTAGGGTTTCTGTGCTGCTGAGATCTTTGCAGAAGCTGTGGTAGCAGGTGGCCTGGCCAGGCAGGAATGACTCCCTCTCAGCAGAGAATGTGGCTGCCACTCAAAGTCACCACGGGCTGGAAGAGCTCCTGCAGAGACCACCCCCATCGAACAACACACATGCTCAGAACAGGGAAAGCTGCATTTTCAGGAGAGGGAGAGACAAACTTTTTGTTTAGCTAATTGGCATGACAAAGTGTGGGCTACACAGAAGAAAGGTGTCAGGTAGCTGGGACAGACCCCGCAGCACAGGCAATTGCTCAGAGGCAGGCCTCAGTGGCGTTTCTTTTTATTGGTGAGGGTGGTAATATTTCTTTTTGCATTTAAACAAATAATCAGAAATGCGCTGGATTGGAAAAAGAATCGCTAGAAGGTTTTAATGGGACTGTATATATATGTTACATATATGTCATTATTATTAAAGGAAAGGTCTCAAGGTGATGGAGCAGTTGATGTTCAGATCAGGATAACTGTAGTGTCCTCAGTGCCACCGTCCAAAGTATATCTCAGGACGACTTCTTATGCCCAATTCTGGAGGGCTGAATCACAAGGGGTGGTGGTAATCACCACGTAGGGACAGTGTGGGGGACAGAGGCAACAGATGTAGGAAGTTCAGCAGGTGCCCTGCAGAGGGGAGGGAAGTCATTGAACGCCCTGTTCTGTGTGAGCAGGACTGGGGAGGGCTGAGTCCCAGGCTGTCCTGCCACTCCCGTGAGAGGTTGAGAGGGCCTGAGAACAGAGCCAGCTGCTTTCACTTGCTCCCATGCCTCCCCATCCCAAAGTGGCCAAGCCCACTTCTTGAAATTATCAGCTGCCAGGGCCCGGGGGGCGGCAGGAGAGGGAGGGGCTTCCTGGCCCGGAATGTGAGGAGCTGTGCTAGCGACCTGACCAGCAGGAGGCAGGACCCCATAGCCCGCTGGCCACCTCACCCAGGCGTCTGGGCAACTTGTAAAGCACAACCTGCTCAGTGTTCAAGCATAACCCTCCACCCTGGGGCACTGAGGACCAACAATGCTTTTTAATTCTGGCTCTGCCACTTACTATCTGTGGGACCCTAGGGAAGTCACTAATAATTGTGAGCCTCAGGTACCTCCTGTGTAAAGTGGGGACAGCGATATCTGCCCCACAGGGTTGTGAGGTTTAGAAAGGATGTCATCTAGGTCCTTGGTAAATAACAGCTATTAGTATGTGTGAAATGGGTGTTCCCCACAAATGTTCCTAAATCCTTCCTACCCCCATACCCCGTAGGCAGATACAATCCAGTCTGGGCAGCTCCTGAGTAACCAGTTGGAAACCTGAGCTCTTGTTAAGAAGCCCCCAGCTGCTCGCTTTGGAACACGCTGGGAGAGGTGGAGGGAAGCGGAGCTCAGCATGCCAACCACCCTGGCAGGACCCCGCTGGAAGAACAGCAAACTCTGCCCTCCTTTAGAAAGCAGGAGAGTGTGTCCTTCATCCTCTGGGAGAAAAAGCCGGAGAATTGCATCCCGATGAGAAGGCCAGTGCCTTGTGTTCTCCACTGAGCAGGTCTCTCGGGAGTGGAGGAGGGGAGTGGGGTGACCTTTGAAGAGAAAGACCCCACCAGTATAGGTGGCCATTTGGCAGTGCCTGCCCCTTAGGTCAGCTGCCTGAGGCTGCCCACCCCAGCAGCTGCTACTCTGCTGCCTAACAGGTGTTAGAGGCAGAAGAGCCCTCAGGCCCAAAGGTGCCCCAGATAAATTCTATTTGACCTGTGTTCCAACTTCCCTACAGGTGGGGCTATGCATGCGCATTGGAAGATCTCGTCTGCCTCCCTCTGCCTTCCAAAACTATGATTGAATCTTATTGCCACACCTTAGTTTCTCAGATCCCAACTATAAAGAAATGGACAATGGAGTGTTTCACGTGTTTGATCTCTACATAGGAGGCCTCCTAGGAGAAGAGTAGGGTGGAAAATGAGTGAACCAGCTCACCCTATCAGTCCCAGGTGTCAACATTGAAGAAATCCGGAGATTTCACAGAAAACCCCAGATTTTCAGCTTTTCTTGAAAACTTGACCTGATAGCAATGGGCCCTCACTCTCATGTCAGCAGTTGGCTGGCACTGCTTGGCTGTGCCTATCAGCCAGGCACTTGCTCTCCTGATCTTCACCAGCCCCACCTGTGTGGCCCCTGAAGACAGTGGAGTTGGCACCCCTCCCCTGAGAGACTGGACCACGGACTGGAGATGGCTTGGCCTGACCTCTTACCTTACAGATAAAGAGAGGCCCAGGCAAAGGGACCAGCTCTGGGTCACATGGCCCATCGGTGGCAGCGGGGAGCCTAGAACTCCTCCTCCTGACTCCCTGGTGCCTTCCTATATTCACCCTGTTGTTCTGCCTCCACTTAAATGTTGCATCAACCATGGCCTACGTTGAGGAGACTGCGTGGAATCCAATGGATCTGCTTTCCCCATCAAGCTTGGCAGGACTAACCTTTGGGATGGCTACACGTCCTTTGGGATTGGCCATACATTATCCAATTGGTAGTCCTGAGTTTTCAAACAACAGTTAAATTATGCTCTCCATTCTCTGTTTTAAAAGGCAGGGAAGAGTATAACATATTCTCCACAAAACGATTAACATTTAATAAAAAGTTTTAATGCTGTTGGGAAAATTAGGCTTTCCAGAATGATTCATTCCCTGAGGGTTTCAGATGGCCAAGGTTTGACTGAAATTGCTCATCTCTAGAGAGCGCCTTTCATTTACCCAAAGCATTTTCACGTGTAAAAATGCATTGTGATCTTTAAAAAAAAAAATTTTTTTTTCAATTTAGGGTTTAAGTCATGTAATTCTCCTTCAAATGAAATCTTACTGAAAACCAGATTGTTCTGGGTGAAGCTGGGTCAGGGGGGTGGGGTGGGGGAGTGTTATACACTCTTTCCCCTTCTGATCCACCAATACCCACCCTGGAGGTCCCGCCAGCCCGCCAGGCCAGGGGTGACTCTCAGTCACAAAATCACCAGGGATGCTGGATAACATACAGACTCCAGCCTCCTACTGAGCCACTGATTCAGAATCTGAGGCGAGGCCTGGGCACCTGCATTTGAACAAGCTCCTCCGGGTGGTTTGCGTGCTCCCTGCAGCTTGGTCAGTTTCACCCTGGGGTTCTACACGACGCAGCTTGTGAACTTGCTCATTCTCTTTCTGTTGGTCCTGTGACAGGGTGAGCAGAGATGGTCCTGATTTTACCATTGGCATAGACTTGCCCAAGGTGGCACATTGAGCCCCACGTGCTCCCATCAGACCAGCCTGCACGTGGGGCTGGACAGAGTTGGGATCAGCACCTGTGGCCATGGGAACACAGGTCCACAATCCGTGAAAGGTGGGAACCCCTCAGGAGGCTAGCAGATTGTCTCCCGCCTCCCCCCTTTCTCTGGGAAAGGGGCATGTGCCACACAATGGGTAGGGCATTGTCAGCCAGATGGCCCTGGATGGGAATTCGGACCATTTTTTAGCCTCCGTTGTCAAGATTAGGAAGAATATATGTAAAAGGCCCTGCAGCGTGACTAACACCCCAGTGCTTAATAAATGGGGATGGTATTCCTATTTCTTTTACAGGGTGGCCCCCTGCACAGAGGGCACCTGGGTGCATCAGAGCCTGGGTAAATAGACTGGTGGACCAGAGTAGCATAAAGGCATAAAAGACTCCCTGGGACACGAGCTCCTACATCAAACCGCGAACCAGCACACCCCGGTTCCGATTGTTAGGAGAAAGGGCCGTCTCTGGGAGCCGAAGGAGGATTAGTTCTCCTTGATTTGGACCACCACCCTCCACCCCCAGCCCCCAGGAGAGCTTTGTTTTGTTGATGGGTCTTGTCCTGCACAGCATCTTCTGGCCAAGTCTCTGCCTTGGGTCTCGGGATTCATGATGTTTCTGCAAGGCCTCAGGCGGCAGTCCATGGGGCCCAGGCGTCACACAACCTCTCTGTTCCCGCTAATCTCCTCTGAAAAGGTGGCCCAGGAGAGAGGCCCGCCAGCCCCGCCTTGCTCTGCAGTCCCTACCAGGCTCAGGACTGGAGGAGCAGCCTCTCTGCCAAAGGCACCATTCCAGCAGGTTCTGTCGCCCCTCCCTGCCCCTGGAAGAGCTGCAGTTTGGCCTGCTCAGAACCGTGCAGAACGGAAGTGTCCCTGTGTGGAAACCTCACCAGGTAGGAAGGCCGCTTCCCATGGTGTGAGCCAGAGGACGGGTTCTGCATTTGTGACCTGCCCAGAGCCTGGGCCGCTCCCAGATTAAAGAGAAAGCATTCGGGCCATTGCGAGCCTGAAAGAAAAGCTACTTCTTGGGGCAAGGAAGGCCCTCTGGTTGTGAGTTAGAGAGGGTCTAACAAGAAGGAAGAGAAGAAAAGGGAGATGACTCCGAGTGGTGCCTTGTCCACTGTTCTAGGGGTGGGCTCACCCTATAGCAAGAAGCTCACGAGACACTTCCTCACTCCCTGTCTGGAGAAGTGTCACTGGTCATCTCTCCATCACCTCCCCAGCCTCCCACCCCTACATGGACCCACGACTCCTCTCATCAAATCTGGATATGCCCCCTTCTCTTTGCACAGCCTGTCCCCTCCACCTTCTCTTTCCTCAAGAACTCAACCCACCCACTGAGCTCAGCCTCTGGCCTCTGGGGTGACCCCCTCCCCCCAAGGGATAGAACCATCTCTTCTCCCTGTGCCTAGCCTGGCACTCTTCTAAGTTAATAAACGGGGACTGTTTCCGTGGGTTTGGAACTCTTTTTGTGTGTGTCTGTTGATGATCCTAGACTGAATTTTTGCCTTAGTATTTCAGTATTTCCAATGTTCACCACAGGACTTGGCACACAGTAGGAGCCGTGAAAAACGTTTGATAGATGGATGGATGAATGAAAACCAGCATGTCACAAACATGTACTGAGGCGCCCCGAGCCTCTGTGAAGTGCAGGGAGTGAATTTGGAAGAGCGTAGAGCTACAAGGACTTGCTGCATGAACACCCCCCTGCACAGAGCATGCAGATGTGAACTGGGCTGGGTGGTGCGGTGAAGGACAGCAGTGGGATGTTATGCTCCAAGAATGGGAGACCTGCTAGCAACTGGTGGCTTAGAAGGACCCAGTGTAGCAGGTGGGAAAGGATGCTGAGGGCAAGAGCTGAACCTTAAGGTGGGCAAATGTAGCATGAGCAAGGGAGAGGGGCATGAAGGCCCCCAAAGGCCAGACATCAGGCAGGGCCTTCTCGGAGCTTTCCAAGGACAGCTGTGATTGATACCTGCTGTCCTGCAATTGTTGTTTTTGTTTGTTTGTTTTTTTAAGATTTATTTTAGTGTTTGACAGAGAAATAGAGAGAAGGGAGAGGGCCCAGAACAGTCCACACAGCTGTACATCATTAGTTTCAACATAGTTTCATTTCATGGCTGAATGTGGGGCTGCATGGAGCAGAACCAAACTGGGGGCCTCCCACATGGGAAGTGCACCTCAGTGCAGCATATGGGTTTGCACTGGCTGGGGCCGGGACTTGATCCTGGGACACTGAGGCTGCAAGGCCAGCGCTGAGCCATCCTGGCATCCCCCGCCATAGTTATTAATAGCACCCTTTTAACCCTTAGAAGTCTCCAAATTTGGATGGTAAATTACGAGGTCACCCTGCTAATAGGCCACAAGCAGAGGTTTATTTTAATATATAACCTGAGCTTAATGGAAAGCGAATGAGTTTTAAGCAGGAAATGATAATACTTATTGAATAAGTGAAGAAAGATGGGAAACACTTTCATAACAGAAAAACAAACACACACAAACACAAAGCAATCAGAAGATGAGATCAAAGGAAGATGTGGGGAGGAAGAGAGCAGGCTCATAGCTGGGCAGGCCCAGGCCCCAGGAAAGGTCCCGAAAGTCTCGTCGTGTTGAGTAGTGTGTAGGAAGGGATGTTGCCAGATGCCTTCTTGAAACAAAGAGCTAAATAAATTCTAGAAAAGAATGAAGTAAAGCATTCTTAAACTGAATAGGAAGTGGGAACAATTGGGCCTCACTTTTTATTTTCTTTGTGGGTAGAAGGGGACCTCAAATCAAACTCATTCATTTATTGACTATATATTCTGGGCTAGGTATTGTGGGAAAGAGAAGCAAGTACAACACAAGTATATAAATGAAAATGATGAGTACATGCTACTACATTTATTATTAGATAATAGGACATTACATATTACTATGATGGCTGGTGTGTATTACTACACGTGATGTACATAATTATATATAACGTTATACATGTGATGTAAATGGAAATGATTACAGAAATGTGTGAGGAAATGAAATAGAAATAAGAGGGTAAAGGAGAGACCGGGAGGCCAGTACCACCCTGACGACTGGTACAAACACTGCGTGTGCAGTAGGAGCAAAGAGAAGGTGCAGAGGGCAGAAGGGCGATCTTGAGGAATTGGGATAAATGCTGACCTGCAAGGAAGGATGGGTGGGGTAGAGGGCGGAAGGACCCCAGAGGAAAGCCATGGTGTGACTAAAAGCTCTCCGGCTGCAAAACACCACGGTTTTGGCCTACATTTATTGAACACTTATTATGTGCCAGGTTTGTTCTAAACGCTTTACAAATATTAATACAGTAGACTCTCAGTTAACCGGCACCCATGGGGATTGGTAGATGAGGGATAAATGTACATAGTCTCCCTATTAACCAGGACATAGGCAACCAGCATTGCCGGTTGCTTGAGAGTGCCAGTTAACAGAGTTTACTGTATGTACATTTAATTCTTGCAATTATATGAAGTAGGCAACTTTAATTTCCAATTTACGAGTGAGGAAACAGGCACAAAGAGATTATGTGTCCAAGCCCACACAGCTAGTCAAAGACAAAACTAGAATTCAAACCCAGGAAGCTGGCTCCAAAGCCCATATTTCCAGCGACTGTGTCTCATGCTCTGTGTTCAGCAAACATGGAACGGCCATTAGGAGGGCCACGCAGAGCCACAGGATGGGGACAGTTTGAGTAGAAGAACAAGGTTTTTGGAGTCAAAGAAACTAAGTGTGAAGTGAGACCTCCAGCAAATTTGCTTTCTGAGTTTCGGTGTGCTCCTCTGTCAATGGGGAAATAATGATACATGGGAATGCTGTGAAGATTAACTGAATAATGTCTGCAAAGTGATGTTCATGAAACTATGGCTGGAAAGATATGATGAAGGCTGAGCTACATGTAGTGAGCACTAAGAATTGTAGAGAGAGGGCTATGGGCTGAGGCTGGGCGGGTGGGCAGGAAGAGGGTTCTTGCAGGCTTGCCTCTCTGTGTGAGGAAGAGTCAATGTCCTTCTCTGTTGTTCCATGCACCCCCCACCCCACCCCCCACGCCCCCTTGCTTCTTCAACCCCATTCCCAACAGAGCGAGCTGGGCCCTGGCCCTGAACTGTTCTCTGTACTTATCTTCAGCTTTTCACTTCATAATCTAATAATATTAAAACTGTATGGTCAAAAAACGACTGAGGCATTTGAGTTTCATTTGTACATGTTGATTAGGAGGAGAGGTGGAAAGGCGTTTTTTGATTGTTATCAAGAAAAACTGTTTCAGGGGAATGCTGAGATTGCTCAGCGGTTGAGCATTTGCCTTGCAATCCCAAGGCCCAGGGTTCAATTCCCAGCCCCAACCCATGCAAACCCCATATGCTAAACTGGGGTTGCAACTGGTAACAACCAATATGGCTTGGTGGCGAAGCTTCTCGCCTCCCATGCGTGAGGCCCTTAGCTCGGTTCTGGCTCCTCACGGCCCCACATCCACCTATGTGGAATGAAACCATGTCACAACTAACGATGTACAACTATGGAGACTGCTCTGGGCCCTCCCCTTCTCTCTCTCTGTCTCTCTCTTTCTCTCAAACAATAAAATAAATCTTAAAAGAAAAAAGAAAAACTGTTCCAGAAGAGAAGCAGATGTCCAGCCCAGTGCCAAGAGCCGTAGGAAAGGGTGTTGGGGTTGCTGTGCCCCTTCCCCTCTTTCCCCCTTTCCTCTGCCTGCCCTCCACCCCCAATAGCACCATCCAATGTCTTCACAATTTTCAAGAGGTGCAAGAGTTTTGTGGCAGATTTTTGTAAGTCTGTGTTAACATATTCCTCTGTCATTAAAACTAGTACCCTGACTTGATGTTTACAACTTACCCGCCCCCACCACCATTTTTTTCCAGGACTGGCAACCAGATCTCAACCAGGTTAAAGGATTTACTAGTAGGTAGCAGCCCCAGGATTTGGATCCAGGTTGGTCTGACACCGAACCGAAATGATTGCTGCTGCTCAGCTAAACTGTGATTAAGATGGTATTTTATTGGAATTCTAGCTACTCCCACTTATTTTGAAAGATTCTGTTTTCTTTTAAACAAATCAAGATGCTTTTTGTGTTTTGTTTTTTTTTAAAGATTTATTGTATTTTTTTTTTTGGCAGAGAGAAACGAAGACAGAGAGAGCTAGAGAGAACAGGGAGGACCCAGAGCAGTCCCCATAGCTGTACATCATCAGTTTTTAATATGGTTTTGTTCCACACTGGTGAGTGGGGCTGCACAGGGCAGGAACTGGGCTGGGGGCCTCCCACATGAGAGGCATGCCCCCCTTGAGCCAGGGGTCAAACCAGGGGGTAGATAAACAAACTGGGGGCCTCCTGCATGGAAAGCACACCCCAGTTCAGCGTATGGGTCTGCACGGGCCGGGGACAGGATTTGATCCTCAGTCCCTGGGGCTGCAAATGAGCCCTTAACCCTCTGAGCCATCCCAGCTTCTCCAAGATGCTTTTTGTTGGTTATAGTGGTGATCACTCTGCATGGTCCTTGGAAAATCCCAACTCCAAACCTGTGTATCTGTGGAAACTCCTGGTTCTTTGAAGTTAGACAGGCATGGATTTAAATCTTCATTCTCTAGTTCTATAATCTCTGGCAAGCTACTCAGCCCCTTTGTTCCTCAGTCTTTTTATCTATAAAATGGGTATAGTAATACCCACCCTGCTAGATCACAGGCAGGATCTGAGATAATGCATTTGGGAGGGTCTCCATCAATAGCAGCTATTGTTATTATCAGTGGGACCTAGATTATTTCTGCAAAAAAAAATCCCTCCTCTCTCTTTGAAGGGGCACATTTGCTCCCACAGTCTGCGGAGGCCACTCTCTGTGAGGCAGGCTGCAGAGGTGCCACCCACCCAGCTTCTCTGCTACAGCATCCTCTCTCCTCCCAGCACAACCGGCTGCCTGAGCCAGAGGCGGGTGAGACCATCACCGTCCACATTTGTCATCAGACTTGATGGATAGTATCCCCTAGTTAATGCCATAAATGCTGTTTGGAAATTACAAGCCCATGCTGCTGGTGGTCCAGCCAAAAAAAGAATTAATTTATAATCATGAATATAAATTTCATAGATAGTATTATTGTCATTCAGGGTTTGAGTTATGGTACATATGGGGAGTGGCTTGTGGAACAGAAAACCATGTCGCTATAACTCAGTGTAATTCCAATGACAATAGTTATATCTATCACTTTGTTATAAATCAGTCGATATCCTGTATTAAGTGAACAGGCCTCACCTCCCCAGCCGCACCGGGGGAGTGGCCTGGAGGCCTCAGAGCTTTGTTGAGGGTGCTTCGGCCGTGCTGACGCATGCTTTTGGGAAGGCAGCAAAGAGATGCTTTGGAAATTCTTGCATGAACTCCAAAGGCCTTGGCCCACTGGCCAATGTGACCTGATCTGTTAGCATTTTAAAAAGTGAATGACGTACCCAGTCTTTAAAGATAGGTCTTTTGCTTGCATTTTGTCTCAAAGAACTAAGTTTTCAGAACTGGGAATTATTTTCTAATTGCAGATAGGACTCAGATTGAAACAGCATCAATCCTAGAAGAGCCGGTGTGCATTTGCAGGCCTCTCTAAATGCCATGAATCGGGCAGTATATCTTTCTTGTTAATCTCTATTGGTTCCCTCCCAAAGGCAATTGACCTCGGGGAAAGGTAAAACTGAAAGAATCTCAGTACCACTGAACTAGCACATAACTGGCTTTGAAAGTGCACTGCCCGGGAGAAGAATGCCGAAATATCACAGGGAGCAGTAGCTTGAGGAGAAAAGAAGATAGTCTGAAGTCAGTGGAAAGTAATTTTGCCAAGTGCAGAGTTATCTAGTTAACCTATTGTTCAACATAATGAAAAAGCAGGGCTATTCTGGAGTGTGTTACAGTATGTAGTTTGTCAATTACCCAATCAGGGGGCATTGCTCATTCAGCCAGGATTGAGGGCATTACCCATACTATTTTATTACTATTAAGCCTCAACTTGGCATATTTTTACATAGACTATAGGGTGTTTAATAGCCATGCAAAACTAGGACTTTCTTCATCCTTTCTGGACCAAGTCCATTGTCAGTGGGCTACATTAGTTTTTGTCCCTGCAATTAGGGTGTTACAATATGCAGTATTTTGGCTTATAAATTGATGGAAAAGTAGGAGTATAAGAATTGTGATGGCCCCTCAGGTTTAAAAAGGTAGAAACAAGTGAGTAAGGTATATATAGCTGCCTACCAAAAATTTAGAGGGTACCTCATAGTCTGTGGGAAAAGAATCTGCGTTTATAGTTTTCTGCATACACCCTAAAACCTCCTTCGCCCCCAAGGCATTCCTGCATTTAGTAGAACTGAAAGTGAATTTGAAAAGCCTCTTAGGAAAAGCTGTGTTAAATCATGCTAGCATAAAAGCAACTTAAAATCATGATTATTTTAAAATGTAATTTAAAACTTTATTTTTAATATAGGAAGTTCTTATTAAGGTCGGTCAACCATCTCATTTACAAATATCATTTCACAGCATACTTCATGTACAAGTGGTATTAATTACTGGGAGTCCTACAAGCTACTAAAAATTTAGAAATGCATATATTCTGAAATTTTCTCTTTCAAAGACGATGGTACACATTTCCGTAATAGAGCATTTCTCCCCTTGTGCCGGTGGTAGGCTGTTCAGTGGTGTCAAATATTTTTTGACCGATAAAAATGTACTGAGGGTCAAGATCATTTCTTAATAGTTCACACTTCTATTTAATAACATGCCTCAATGTCAAAAGATATCCCCCGCCCCCATCCTATTGCGGTTCCAGAAAGCGTTATGCGCTGCCATCCTGTCTTCAGATGCTCATCAGCTATGTCCATGTTATTCCATATTCGGTCCATTCCAGAGAAAGGCTAAAGGAGACAGAGGGTACAGATCTTGTTAGGTGGAGCCTCTGACACTATCACTATCAATTGTCTTTTGCTGAGGCTGATCATCACCTCAATTATCTAGCGTCCAGCTTACCTGATAGGTTTTTGCAAACTATAACTCTTCTGTCGATGAGCATGGAATAATGACAGCCAGGGGCAAATGGACAGAATACAAAAGAGATAGACCCAGAAGTAAACTACATAAGTCTACCTCTGCATAGAGGCATACAATATGCTCTCAGTACCAAGCAATTCAACATAATATATAACCAGTGGCTTCTTTGCAGGCTTATTGAGATTATGCTAATATGCTAAGTAAATTAGATAGAGCTGTTGGCTTAAATATTTTCCCCATTTTATCATTTCAGTGAAAACATGCTAAATATTAAAAAATATTGTGATATGCCAAATGAACATAAATATATAGATTTTTTTCCTCAAATCATTACATTTGTAATTTATAGTAAAAATAATTTTAAACTTAAATAAGGATCTTTTATTTAAGGAAAGAGATATTTTTCTAAATGATTCCAATTGAAATTCAATTTCAAATTGAAATCATGAATCAAGGAGAAAAGGAAAATACACTGTTAACATATGCCAACGCATCATAGCAGTACATGTTTTTTAGCTATACACAGTTTCACACAATGGGAGAAAATAGATTTTAGTACAATATTAATTGAAGTTTTGCCAGTATGTGGTTCAGGAGGTTAATTTGAAAAGAATACATTACCAATATATTTATAGTATTTAAATAAATTAAAATTACACTTCACACATCAATAATGCAGCTGTTAAATAATATTTTTATTCTATGTAAATCCCATCCATTCATCTCAGTTGTATAATAAATGACCGTAATTACGGAGCTTCATTGGGAGGAAGGTCATTGGTAATCCTGTAATTCCTCATTGGTATAAAGAGAGAAAACAGAACTGTTTTTGATGAATGTATTCAACCTTTTGCATACTTTGGTACTTTGGACCATGCATTAAAATGCAGTCAGAAATTAAGTTCTTCACTTCCACGGCATTTTTAATCGGCTGGGCTGAATTTTTTTTTTTTTTTTGTAAGTAAAGTCTTCTTGAAGTGCTTCCTTGGCTATTTATTTTTTCTTTTTGGCCACAGAAGATGATGATGATGATGTGTGTGCGTGCGTGCGCACAGATGCATGTATGTTACACACACACATTTATACCAAAGAGCACGCCTGCCAAATTCAGACTGTCCAATGTCACATAAATTCAACTATGAAATCTTCTCTGTAGCAATAATTTCCTTAATTTTCAATGCTTTGTTTTACTTCTAAGGGGAAACATGCTCTTTGCATTCCCTTCGAACTGTGGCATTCTGAACGTGAACTAAAGTTCTCAACATGGTTTCTAGATGAGCTCTTCCCTTGGCAGGTCTCTATTGTCAGGTCACCAGGGAAGGCATTTAGTAATTTTTTTTTTTCTTGAAGACTCTTTAGCTATAATCTGGAAGATCTTTAATTAGAACCTGGTTCTCATTCTCCTTTAACGCAAGGATGAACACTGTTTTTCCTAGAGGGACTAAAAATACATAGATGTGAATGTGGTTAAAAGTAATGAACCAGTGACAAATAAATTACAGAGAAGGTAACAAATTAAGACATTAGTAAAGATAGCTCTGGTATAAATTATCTGTATCCCCTGCGTCCTTCTAACCCTAGAGACCCGTGCATTTCCTGTCTTTTCTAAGAGCAGACCAGGCATGGGCTTTGCATATGGAAATAAGAACAAACGACTGTTAATTTCTAATGAGAAAAGTACCAAAGTGCTATGTGTGCCATAAGGGCTTGTAATTGGAAGGTCTTTGGGAAAAAGGGTTCCAAGCAGAGGGAATTCCTTTTAATGAAGGTTGGATTTAGTCCCATTATTCTAATAAAGTATAATCAATTGGTGCCGACAATCTTAAGGTCTAGTTCAGCCTCTGATTAGATCTGGGTTGTTTGTAAGGTGGCGGGCATGAAGAAGAGAAACATGAGTTAATAGGCTTTTGGGTCAGTGATCCACACTTCCTGAAGCTACTTGGGAGTTTTGAAGGAGGGCAATTTGGAAGCTGTCTTAGCATAAATCTAAAACAAGGTTCTGTCTGTCCAGGGGGAACCAAGCCCTCAGCGTTCCCTAAGACGCTTCCAGCCGATTCTACACTTAATCCAATTTACTCAGCCGAATAAGTCCCACTGTTTCGGCTTGCCAACAAATTAAAATCCAGCTTCATAAAAACACCTTGAATTTGGAAGGTATTGGCTGGCCCACTAGACTTGAAACTTCATTTATTCTGGCTAACTTCTCAATTATCTTCCCAGCAGTGGAGATGTGTAAAAGTGCAAAAATCAATAGGGTTCTATTCCCATTCTATTGGAAAGGGAAAAATTAATGAGATAGGACACTCTCTTAATCAGAAATAAATGTTTTAATTCAGATAATGACATAGTTTTCCCTCGCTGAAGGATGACAAATGCTGGGCTGCGCCCCCAGCAGAAGCAGTTTCAATTTTATTGTAAATATAAAAGGTATTGATCGGTGAGATGTACAAACCCCATTGCTTACAAAAGCCATTCAGGGGGACTGGGAAAACTATTAAGCACTGGGTCAGAAATCAATAAACAACACTGAAATGTAGCAGAGGTCGCCCTAGGCTTTGTAGCATCTTTGAAAGCCAAGTGGCAGGAATAGTGACAGAAATGTCTCTTGTGGAGCAATGTTGGGGATGAAGAGGGTCAGATGTTTAATCTCTTCTGTGGTTTGACAGGTCCTGGGAACAGAACTAATGCAGTCTTTCATGGCTGTCTTTGATTTAAATACATGCTGATTCATCCCCTAGCTGACAACTGTATTTATTGGCTTTGGGGCACCTACGTACATTGGCAGGGAAGAGGTCAGGGTGTATTTTGGAGACAGAGCGGGCTGTGTTTATGCAAATGGCCACACCTTGATTCACCCTTTCTCTTCTCAGGAAACAAACAAATACAGCTACAAACTTCTTTTAAACACACCAATAGATGGGAGCACAGTCCTCTATACCGAACCTTATATTAGAGCAATTACAGGGCAGATGATAGAGCATGAAGCATTTTTTTGTAACAGCTGGCTAGATGTAATATTTCTCCTTTTGGGATTTTAATTTTAATTCTTGCTTTAAATTCACATGTAGTTTAGGCTTCCTGTTCTGAAGTCCTTTATCATGGGTTAATATATTCAGCAGTCTTCAGAACACCCTCCTTTCATACATGTTATCTGGGGGCAAAGAGGTTATAATTTATCATAATCTTCCTCCCAATTCACCTCTCTAGCTTCCCCCTCCCCCCAGGTAGTTGTGAAGCTAGAAATTTAACCCAGATTACAGATCATCCTTACATTTTTAATGGAATTGAGTTGAATCTTAAAATAACATAAAAATAGTCATAGAATTAAAACATACATTTTATTGCTAAAAATGCTAGCCAAGAAATACCCAGAGTGGAGAATAATTATATCAGGGAAGAGATTCCATGTGTGTAGGTGGAATTCATTTTTTTTTAATAAGACGCTGATTTGAAAGGTTTAAAGCTGAGTATTAAAACTTTGAACATTATCATTTCAGAAGCAGAGACAAAGCTTTCTGCTCCAAAACGCCAGAGCTGTGCCTTGTGTTACTGGAGACTGCGCCTCTCCCGACACAAGTATGATTATGAGATTGGTGAGGGTCAGGCTGCCCATCAGTAGGTGAAGCATTCAGCTGCTGAGGATTTGAGTTTCATCTCACCTCAGATATTATGTCAGTTTCATGTCATTTTCATCCCCGAGAATGATTTGAGAGCGCTCCTTGTCCCTTGTTATTGCGGTCACTTGACCTCAGATGTAACTTCTGTCGAATGCCATCATTTTAACAAAGTCGAGGAGTTGCACATCCCTAGCTGGAGCCGACCTTTCCAGCCTGCCGCTTCCCAATTGGTTCGAACGGCACATTTTACTGCCCCCTCCACTCCCAACAAATGAATGTTAAGGCCTCAATGAATTGGTTCACATTGGAAGTTATAGTTTTTCATTGCCATGAGCATTTTTAAAATTGGATCCCCCTCCCCTCTTTGTATTTGGCCTGCACCACTGGTATTTTTCTTCTTGCATTTGGATACTCAAACAGAGAAAACTACTTTCTGCTTAAAAATAATATTCTGGCCTCCAAATGGCAATTCTCCATTTTTCACCTAAAATAGACATGACGCACCTTGCATTCTTGTCTGGGATACAGGGTCCCTAATTCCTCACAATTTCTTGTCTCCTTGCACCTTGTTTCAGGACCTTTAAGCATTTTATACATTTATAAGAAGAAAAGTCATTGGCTCATTATGATTTTAAAAAGCTCTCAAACTAGAACACATGTCATTTCTGGGCTGCTAATGAACTTGTGGACTCATAGGAAAGGGGAGTTTCATTTCTGCTCCCTATTTGATAGAAGAAGCTACTGGCCTGAGAGAATTTAGGGAAACTTATCCCAGTTTATAAAGCAAGTATGAGCATCAGAAATGGAACCAGAACTTTTGCCTTTCGAGTTACTTCTGTTTTGCTGCCTGTTGTGGCCACACCCAATACCAGTACGGTCTATACCCGAAGCTTAAGGACCGTCTCCTCTCACCAAACTGGTTTAGCATATTA
Source organism: Craseonycteris thonglongyai (assembly GCA_004027555.1). NCBI lineage: Eukaryota > Metazoa > Chordata > Mammalia > Chiroptera > Craseonycteridae > Craseonycteris > Craseonycteris thonglongyai. The sequence goes on from PVKE010018692.1 coordinate 18,994, forward strand.
AAAGTACTGGGCACAATGCAGGGCATCTGGACTAGGGGTTGGCTAACTCTGTCTGTAAAGGGCCAGATAGTAAATATGTGTGTCCTTGTGGGCTACATGTTGTCTCTGTCATGTATTCTTGTGTGTATGTGTGTGTGCATGTATGCGTGCATGCATGTGTCTGTGTGTACAACATTTTTTTTTAAGATTTTATTGATTTTTGACAGAGAGAAACAGAGACAGAGAGAGACAGAGAGAAGGGGAAGGGCCCAGAGCAGTCTCCATAGTTGACATTAGTTTTCCATATAGTTTCACTCCACAGGTGGGCACAGGGCTGTGCAGGGCAGGAACTGGGCTGGGAGCCTCCCACATAGGCCCCGGCAAGAACTGAACTGGGGGCACTCCCCAGTTCACACGTGGGTCTGCCTGGGCCAGGACTGAGATTCGATCCTTTGTCCCTGGGCTTCAAAGCGAGTGCTTAACCCACTGAGCCATCCCAGCTTTCCCTGTGTACAACATTTTAAATACATAAAACCTAATTTTAGCATTCAGGCTGTACAAAAACAGGCTGCAGGTGGATTTGGTTCATGGGCCATAGTTTTCTGACTGATTCCTAGAACTAGGAAGTGCCTAATATATGTTCAAAGGTTTTAAGCTAAATGGAGGCAGTAATTGTCCATTTTAGGTTCAAATAAGATTGTATTAGTGCAAGTGCTTCCCACACCATAGTGCTTGCTGAATCCTAGTAGTTGTCATCTCCTGGGAGCTTAACCCAATTGTAGAATGAAAGCATGGACCAATGAACCACTGGTCCCATGTCTGAAATGTACACTCACCTGGATGACAGACAGTGTTACCTAAAGCATAGTTTCTCATTTTCTTAATGAACCACATAGAATTAATGCTATTCGACCATTTTGACATATAAAAATAGCAAATTTTATGGTTTAATCTAATACGTCTTTCGAGCTGACCCAAACAGGTTTATATGTGACTCTCAGGTTAAGAATCTCTGCTTTGAGTCAGGGAATATTACTGATTGTTATTTCACCCCAAAAATAGCATGAAGAAGTCAAGTACGTTTTCTTAGGTTATGGGGTCAGCTAAGACTGGGACCTGCAGACCTTGTCACTTGTTCACCTTCTACATTACAATACCTTAGAGTCTGAAGGTTCCCGGAGTCACTCCTGCATCTTCCCGCCCCTCACCCCATGGACCTTCCAGATCCAACATCAACGTCTAGCTGTTGGTAGGTATCTACTGTGAGCTTGAATGCTGAGTTGTGGAGGCAGGAGTCTGGGGACGGAATGAATGGTGACATGTAGGGAGTCAGGGCAGATTCTGCGCACAGGACCTTTGCACATTGCAGGCCATAGTCAGGTTAATGATTTGGCCTCCTGATCTCTATGACTTGGAGGAGGCCCCAGGCCAGTCCCAACAGCTGACTGAGCCTGTTCTCACCCCCTCAATCAGATTGTTCGAAGGCAGCTCCTCATGTCATAGGTGTCATCTCATAGTTCAAGTCCCCAAGGCTTTAGTGATCAGTTCTCTAAGGCATCACGAAGATTTTCTAGACTCTACCATTTGGCAGAACTTGATCATTCTTTAAAGAGTCATCATTCATTTTAATGTTTATAAGCTCCTACTAGGTGCTAGGCACTCTTCAATCCAAACCGGTATTATAGAAATTCTTCAATACAAGTGAAAAAACACAACAATTTCTCTTAGGACTTCCATCCTAATGGAAGAACCCAAAGTCTGAACAAATAAACAGAACAAGCATACAGTAGATTAGATAATGATTAATTCTCTAGAGAGAAATAAGCATGAAAGGGGCAAAGAGTTAGAAAAGTTTTCTGTAATCAAGTGACACTTGAGCAAAATTCTAGAGGAGAGAGGAACCATGCCGGTATGTGGGTGGGCCCATGCTCAAGGTGTGCAGGGAGTGGAAGGAGGCTGGTGTGTCAGGAGCACTGTGAGCGAGGGAGACTATGGAGGGGTCTCAGAAGTCAGGTCATGCAGGGTCTTCCAGGCGTTTCTCTCAGACTCCTCTGTGATGTCTGACCTCACTCCTCCCCTCCTCAGGTGAGTGTGCATTATCATCTGAGCCACACAATCCAGTGCTCTGTTTACAGCTCTCTGCACCATGCCTCGTGGTTTCATGGGTGTTGGGGTCCCCTCGCCTCAGTGAGGCTGTGAGTTCTTTGATGGCAGGGGCGACATCTTGGGCTTTTTGTACATGGCAGGAACAAACTGATGTGACTTTCCATAAATACTGCCAATTGATTTGATAAATTGTGGGTGTGTTGGGAAAAGATATTGGAGACATAATCCTCTCTGGAACCAAGAAAATAGGAGGACATTAACTTTCAAATTACCTTCCACTTCCTCAGGAGTCACTGTGTTCCGGGTGTCTTATCCATCTTGCTGTATAAAGAACCGTATCCGAATGGTGTTTGCTTTTTTGAGTAGGCCGTGTGATAGAAATAGCACTGGATTTGGACTAAGAAAGCTGGATTCGAATCCCAGCTCCCTCACCATCTTGTTGTTCAATCTTGATAAAATTACTTACCGGTAACTTCCTTCAGCTTCTGTTTTCTCATCTGTAAAATGGTCATGGCACTTACTTCTGATGTATGTGTGAGAATTATTAATAAAAAGATAGTGTATATAAGGCAATGCCTGGCACACTGACGATACTTAACAAATCATAGGATTGCTATTGGAACAATGAAAAAGAGAAACCATAACAAAGTTTTAAAAATTAATTTGGGTATTATATTTGTTCGCAACACTTTATCTTCCTAGCCAGATAAATCGGGGGTAAGTATCAGCCATCTAGAAATACATTTACATAAATTTCTGGAAGCCAGCTGGAAGGGTGGGGTGAAGCATTTGAAGCAGAGGATTGGCCTGGATAAAGCACAGTTGAAAAACACAGAGTGGACTTGGACTAGAACTAGCAGATGATTAAAGTCAGGGGCAAGGTTGGCAGAGTGGGCAAGTGGCCACACGGTGAAGGGCCTCTGCTAAAAAGATGAGCTCCTACCCAGTAGGCAATGGGGGATATCAAAGGAGTGTGGTAGTTCCCTGCGTTTCTGACTTTCCCACCAACTTCTCATTCTGGTGCTTGTATCATGCAGTAATAAACAATTCGATGTTATCACACTTTTATAGTAGCTCTAGGGACACACAGAGGATATTGACTGTTATTAAAACGGGGAGGATTTGTACAAAAGTAACAACATAATTTTGGTCTTCCTTTTTTGATATAAAGGTTATTTTAAATTTCATGGAATCATAAAACAGAAAGCTAGAGATAAAAAGGGATTTAGGTAGTACTCCTTCTCTAGTACCATTAGTTTCCTATGAGGATATTCAGGCCCAAGAATGTCACCTTGGCCAAGGTGAATTCACAGCCCAAGGACATAGCAAAAAGCTGTGTAGTGGCTCTTTCTTGTGCACTTGTTTTGTTCCAGACCGCATGCTAGACACTGCACCTATGCTGTCCTTCACACTTGGCAACAATGTGCATGAAAGGAATCGTATCACCAGCTAGATAGATAAGTAAACAGAGGTGCCGATACCAAAAGAGCACACAGCTAATTCACTTTCGTCTGGATCTGAAGTTTGCGCTCTTGTTGCCATCCCACACGGCAACAGGGCTGGGAATAGGACCTGCAGCCACTTCTCTCCAGCCCAGGCAAGCCCTGAATTGGATACATCATGTCGATCCACTAAGAATTGGTTTTATAGTCTTCACCTTTGGTGAAATGTTGATGCTGCAAGTTTCTACCAACGAGTAGTTCTTTGCAGAATGCATTGTTTGTGTAGAGCTTTTATTGGCATGTTCTTTATTTCATTGCAGAGTGTTTCATTATGAGGAACCCTGGGAGAAATTCCTGTCTGGTCTCAGGTCAGAAATAATTGAGCTTTTCCTGAGGGTTTGACCTGTGCGCATGCTGTCTGGTGGATGCTGTAAATTGTATGACTGATTAGGTTTCCCCTTTTGTACTTGTCGTTAGAACACAGATCCAAGTGTGAGCCCACCTACAGTGAGTACGACGTAGCACCTCATGGTATGCACTGTCGTGTTACGGGCTCAGTTTTAGGTTTCAAGTCCTAGTTCTTTTTTTCTCATCTATTTATAATTTATTTTTCCCTGAACTGATTTATATGATCTTACCAGGAACCTTGAATTGTTTCCAGAACAAGGGAAGGTATAAAGAACGAAATAAATAGAAATTTTAATTCCATGTTCAATATTCAAACCTTCTTATAAAACCCAGTAGTAGACTCAACTTGCATAAAATTTCTCTCAGTTCTGGCACTTGGAGGAAGAAAACTTGGAAGTTATAAGTGCCTTCCATAGAGCAATCACCCTGGGAACACTGCAGGGCCCAGGTGGGGACATCCAGGAGATGGAACGGTTCCCCACTGTCCCGTCCAAATGAACTAGGATGCTGTATCCATCCTACCTAATTAAAGAGCGCTTGAAAGCAGGGCCTTTTTCTTGATTTACAAACCCTCCTCATCATCATTTATAGTGCACTGATATGTGAAGGCAGGGAGGAGAGACACTTAAGGGAAGATGGGTATTTCCTTATATGACATTGGTGGGGGCAAGTGTCACCTTCAGACAAGCGCCTCTGCTCAGATGGCTTGTTAAGAGTTCGGCAGCAGCGGATGGAACATGCTGTACGGTACTTATTGACAAGACACTGAGCTATTATCTATATTGGTATAGGATTCAAGGACAGGACACAGTACCACATCTTCAACACTTGTTAAAAGACAGTTCTGCTGGTGATTTCAATGCATTTGAAACTAGGAAAATGCAATTTCATCCACACATTCATTTATGTGTTCATCCATCCACCCATCCATCCATTCATTGACAAACATCTACTAATTGAGCACTTTGCTGGACTCTGGAAATATAAGAATGAGCAAAATTGACATGACTCCTGTCCTCCTGTAAGCTGTTTTGGGTGGATACAGGAGATGTAGCTATCAGAAACAAACAAACAGCAACAACAAAAATCAGAATCATAAAAGAGAAAAATATCACCTTGGTGTTTAAAAGAGGAAAGAGTAAACATGTTGAAATCCAGTTACCTTGTCTTGCATTGGCTTGAAGATTATTTTTTGAGACAGAGAGAGAGAGGGAGAGAAGGAGAGAGAGATAGATAGAGAGAGAGAGAGAGAGAGAGAGAGAGAGAGAGAGAGAGAGACTTTCTCTGTAACGGAAACAAACCACAGTGAAAAAGAACCTAACTCTTTTCACACAGGTCTAATGCACTTCATCTGAGTGGAATAAAAAAGAAGACGGTCAGCCTTCTAGATTTTAATGTCATTTCCAGATCATGGCAGTGTCATTCTCTCACAAATATTTGAAGTCTTGGTAATTGGTCTCTGCCACACTTTGCAACAGAGCTCCAGAATTCATTGACTACAGAATGCTCTCCATCCTTTTTGAGGAAATCAATTCCTAAGATCAATTCTTAATAATACCATGATTCCCCAAGAACCTTGAACTTGTTGGCTCTCCTCTGCACCCTACACCAGCATGTTTGCTATTCATGGGCAAAGCCATAATCAGGGACACTGGGGTACCTCTGCTCTCCTTCAAGTGGGCTCCCAGTTCCAGTGACAACCTCTTTGTATGTTTGGGTGAGTTGAAAAGTGACCCCTCAAAAGATACGGACCTTGAATGTGTGAATGCAAGCTTACCTAGGAAAAGAGTCTTTGCAGATGTCATTAATTTAAGGATCTTGAAATGATTTTCTGGGCACATTCTAAATTCAATGACAAGTGTCCTTAATAAGAGAAAGGTGGAGAGAGATTTGGGACACACAGAGAAGGCCATGTGAAAACAGAGGTAGAGATTAGAGTATTGCAGACACAGCCAAGACATGTCTGGAGCCACCAGAAGGTGGAGGAGTCAGGGGAAAATTAACCTACAGCCTTTAGAAGGGGTACAACTGCCAAGACCTTGATTTCAGACTTCTGGTCTCCAGAACTGAGAGACTAAATCTCTGCTGCTTTAAGCGAGCAAGTTTGTAGTAATTTGTTAAGGGAGCCCTAGGAAATGAATTTACCGGTACCTGTCATTTCTCCCACTCCTACTAAACCTCATTTAAACTAGAACCTTCAGACCTCTTTCTTCACCCCGTTTATCCCATTGACTCTGCACCCGTCTCCACTGCAGCCCTTGTCCTCCAGCCTAGACTCCTAACCCTGCCCACACTCCAAATTCAGTCAGGTGTCAACCCCAAACCTAGGTAAGCACCCTTCCATCTCCCTCTGTTCATGCTGTCCTGCTAGGGAGACAATATGAAGATTCGCCCTCCAAAGTTCAACTTGTTGCTCAAGATCAAGGCTATTCCTCCTTCATCTCCTCCAGTCCTAAACTCCATAATCGAATCTCACAAAAGGACCGAGCAAGTCTGCTGCAGGTTGTAGTGAGTTCCTGTATGCCACATCAAAATATCACTCATATTTAGCTGCATTCTCAGGGGAAATTTCTCACAGTTGAAAAGCACCGTTTGCTTGACCCTGATGACCCGTTTTTCCACTATTTTGTATCACTCTTTCCTTTCATGTAGCATTTCTCAGGTGAGCCATTTATGCCAACTATCTTTCTTTTGATCTTTACCCACATCTTCTACAACTTTCCACAACCTGGCTTTTTTTTCTTTACTGATAGCTGTCTCTGATTTGTTGCTGAAAAAATTTACCTTCTTTTATCCTAATTTTTTTTTTTAAGATTTATTTTTATTGTTTTTGACAGAGAGAGAAAGATACAGAGACAGAGACAGAGAGAAGGGGGAGGGACCAGAGCAGTCTCCATAGTTACACATCATTGGTTTTTTCACATAGTTCCATTCCACAAGTGGGCGTGGGGCTGCACAGGGCAGGAACTGGGCTGGGGTCTCACCCTGGTGAGAACCAAACTGGGGGCACTCCCCAGTTCAGCATATGGGTCTGCATGGGCCAGGATTTGATCCTCGGTCCCCAGGGCTGCAAAGTGAGTGCTTAACCCACTGAGCCATCCCGGCTTCCCCACTTACCCTAATTTAAAAAAAAAAATTTTCATGTAATAATGGTTTTTTAGTTTGTTTGTTTTGTTTTTATTTTCTCTCTGTCAATGGCTTCTAGGATGTATATTGCTTTATTCTGAATCTTCTTACTTCTCTATTTCCTTTCCTTTGTTGGATTTAATAATAAAAAATAAACACACACAGACAACACACATACATGTATTAGCACCAAGCATGCCACAAAGTAATTTTGAATAAATATTATTACCACTCTTTTTTAATTATATTTAGCACTGTAATACTTTGTTTGGTGAGGAATTCCTTTTAGAAATCAGTGTTAGAAATTGCTTCTCGAAGAGCTGCTTCATCGTACAGTCATACAAACTATATCAAGAGTTTGCTGGCTGCCGGGAAGCTCGAAATTAAACTTGAAGTTCAATCATAGCATCTATGGAGACACTACTGGTTTTTAAATGTATTTGATTTCCCCCTTTCTATTCCTATTTCCTGCTTCCATCTCTATCTTTCTATTACACTGTTATTATAAACAATCTCAAATCATTGCTCTTTATTTTATTTTTTAAAGACTTATTTTATTGTTTTGATAGAAGGTGAGAAAGAAAAAATGAGAGAGAGAAGTGGGGAGGGCCCAGGTCTCCACAGTTGTACATCACCAGTAGTCACATAGTTTCATTCTACACAGGTGGATGTGGGGCTGCACAGGGTGGGAACTGAACTGGGGACCTCCCACATGGTTACCAGTTGTGCCACAGTTTAGCATACAGGTTTGCGTGGGCTGGAGCCGGGAATTGAACCATGCATGTCACGATTGCAAAACAATTGCTCAACTGCTATACTATCCCAGCATCCACAAATCACTGCTCTTTAAATCATAGCTTTTCAGCCTCTTTCCGGTCGTGGTTAGGCTGCCTATATGTACTGCCTTACACTGGACAGAAAGCAATGGCACTGTCCCATTTCAAATGGTACATATGGTCAGCCAGTGAGACTAGGCTTGTTTGAAAGAGTATGTCTGGTCAGCCCAGTCATGGTCCCCTTGTTTGAACCTCTCTCTAGAAAAATCTGTATATAAGTCCTATTTCCCCACCCTCCCACACACAATTGTGCATCCAATTTTAGGACACTCCTGGACTTCCTGAAGCCCACCCAGAATAAGAACCCCTGATGTAGATTGTGACTAGATGGATGGAAAGAGGGAGACAGGAGACGGTGGGTCTGGAGTTGGGGTGATTAAGGGGAAATATCACAGAATCTTAGCTTGGAAGTAGCCTGTGAGGTCTCTAAGGTAACTCCCCTGGTGCTGGAGTCCCTGCTCCAATCCACAGCCTGCTAAGAAGGTGACAGTCCTGTGCTCAGCTCCTCACACCTGTGGTGCCTCCTCCCTCACAGAACAGCCCATTCAGAGACCCCTCTTATGGGTGGAGTGCTTCTCCTTCTACCGTAATCGGCCACCTTGCCTCGGACAGTCATTCACAAGTTTGGGGGCACCTCTCCAGCTGTTGGAAGGCGGCTCTTGTGGCCAACAGGGTCTTTGTTTCTCTAGAGCCGCAGTTCCTACAGACCTGTCCTACCTGACTAGAATCTCGTGGCTCCTGACGAATTCGGTTTAGCCCGAATCTTCTGTGGGATCTGCACAACCTGACACCAGCTTTCCAAATTTGCCCTCCCAGCCCTAGAAGGCACACTCAGGAGCCATATTTACCCAGCATGACTCCACCTTCCTGGCCCATAGCTGATGGAACCCCGCAGAATCCTGCACGAAGAGGGCAATCATATATACCACCCCCCCCCCAAATACTTGGAATTAGATTCAGGGCAATGAGTTCATTTCTGCTGGCCTTTCGAACTGAGAATAAGTAATCCTGGTGGTGATGGAGGCAGCTGTCTGCCTAGAGGAGGGAGCAAAGATTAAAGCAGTGTGGAGGGACAAGCTGAGAGGGAGTGCAGGTGACCTTAGAGAGGAACAGAGACAGAGAGGGTGTTTTCTTGTTCTGGAAAACTCTCCAGTTCCTGGTTCCATCCTTTTCTCAACTTCAGCTGCCCTCTTGGATTCCATGAAATATCCCTGTGACCTTGTAGTACACGCCCCAGTTGGAGTAAGTATTGAATGCAAAGACAGTCTCCTCCTGCCCTACTCTCTCCCCTGTCCCATGTCCTGTGCTCTGCTGTCCGCTCCATGATTCTTGTGTTCTCGTGACCTTGTTCACGACGCCTGGAGACCATCCTCATTTGCCTGGCAGCAGACCCAGTCTCCCCAACGACTTCATCCCCAAGTTCTGCTGGTTCTGTGACTATGGAAGCGTGGCGTCTCATCTCAACCTCACATTCTAGGAAGCAAAACGCTCGCTTCTCTGCTTTTCCTTTGAAACCTCCCTTGCTGGCCTGCCACTCAGGCCTGGCATCTGTCATGGTCTCTGGCTTCTGATTCTCCTTAGAGAACTTCAAGATTCCTAGATTTTGCAATCCTCTCTCCTGACACGGTTTCAATCTTTTCCTCTTCATCCCAATAGATAAATTGTCACTTTTGTATTTCATTCCTGGAATGTTGTCCTTACTAGTCCTTTAGCGGCCAGCTTTCGCTGCCTTCTGTCACTTTAAAATGCTTCCGAAAAATACTTCTAAAAAAGACATTGCTCAGTCTGTGTAAGTCCAATGATGAGTCTTACATTCCATTAACATTCACCCAACTATTGCCCTTTAAACTTCTCAAGAGATGTTTATGCTTTGATGAGGCTTATGATTAGAAACGGTGGAATAATCACTATGAACTCCTTTGGTCCACCATCTCCAATGCCTCCTTATGTCCCTCAGCACAAAGTTCTAGCTCCTTAGTCTGCTAGTCATTTTTTTTAATATTCTGATTTCTAACATCTCCCCTCAGGGGCCTTCTACCCAAGTCAGATTGTCTACTCACTATTTTCCAAATTCATCTCAGGCATCCCCACTGCTGGGTTCCACATTCATTCATTCCTGCAGCATACATCGGTTATTGTACCAGGCACTGGAGACGTAACAGTGAACAGGACAAGTGCAGCTTGAAGTGGAACATGCTTTCACTCCCTGCTAGTCTGGAATGTTCTCTCTCTCTGGTCCCATTTTTTTTTTTTTTTTGTCTTAAATTACTTATCCTTCAAGGTCCCACTAAAATTCACCCTTTCCCCAATTTTGTCTGTCTGAAATGACCTCTCTGTCTTAAACTCCAGCTTCTG
>PVKE010018693.1:0-29241 GCA_004027555.1 Craseonycteris thonglongyai
CAGTGCATAGTTATTTCTATTTTACTTTTTGACAGATAGAGACAGAGACAGAGACAGAGACAGTTAGAGAACCGAACTGTGGGAACTCCCCAGTTCAGCACGTGGGTCCTGCCTGGGCCGGAGCCGGGATTCGATCCTCGGTCCTCATGGCCTCAAAGCGAGCGCTCAACCCGCTGAGCCGTCCCGGCTTTCCCCTAGTAGTTTTCAATCATGGGTCAAGCTGCTGCTCTGCAGTCAGGTTGCACCATCTGGAGACATTTCTGGCTGTCACAATTGGGGGCAGGGATGTTACTGGCATATAGAAAGCAGAGGTCACGGGCATTTACTGAATAGTCTATAATTCTACAGCCTTGGAGCTCAAAACATCAATTGTGAAAAGGCTGAAACACTTGATTTATGCTATCCTGACTGACACATTTTCCATTTAAATTAACAATATTTTTCTAATCCCTAGATTAATATATAGTGTGTGTGTGTGTGTATATATATATATATATATATATATATATATACTATGATATATATAGTATATCATAGTATATGATATATAATATAAATGATATATAATATAAATATATATTATATATTATATAATATATAATATAAATATACAACATATAATATACAATATATGACATATAATGATATATAATATATTTATTTAAAGAAACCCTTAGATCAATATACAATGCATATGTTATATACATTATATGTTAATATATGTATATTATGTATATGTATATATATGTATTAACCATATATATATATGGTAATCATATATATATATACACACATATATATATAACCATATATATATATATATATATGTGTGTGTGTGTATATATATATATATTCACTTGTTGAATGTTGATCCAACAAATTTATTTCAAATATTCAGGGTAAACTGTTCCAAGTAATTTAAATATTGTGCTTCTTTGTAAAGTACAAATAAGATAGATTTATTTGAGATGTTTAGGCTAGAAGAAATGTTAGGGTCCCATATAGACACTGAGATAAGGGAACTGCACTGGGAACAATTTCCCACACATTGGTCATGTGAACTTTATAGCCCTGTAAAAATCAGAACTGAACTAAATCAAAGGAAATGCATTAACAGTGCTATATGGTGGCCTTCCTCCCTTCAATTTCTTTGAAATACTTTTTAGCTAAATAGTAGAGTTCTGGATAGAAGAGAACTGATAAGATTAGCTTACATCTCTTTAGGCTTTAACATATTTTCTTCTTTGAAATATCGAGTTATCTCCAGAGATTAATGGAAAGGGATTCCACCCCCCACACACACACCCTTTTTTTTTTCCTGTTACTACAATTAAGCTGCAATTTGTGGTATAACAAAATAAGCTTTCAGTTGAAGAAATTTCCACTGATCTTCAAAAGGACTTTTCAGGTACAAGGATAAATTGTCTAAGTGTCTAGCTCTGAAGCAACTGTGCCAGCCACTGACAGAGCCTCACTTGCTCCCCAGTGAACATTGGCAAGAGGGTGAGAAGTTGCAAAAACAGGCTTTACTTAGGCTTACCTGACCCTAATTTAATGTGTTTCGTACCAGTTCGTGAACATATTGTTGAAGAATGTATCGACTCTGTGCTGTCTGGGAAATTATAACAAATATATATCGAATAAATACTAGTTGTCTTAAAAATGAAGACTTTTTTTTCATTCATGTAATTTGTCTTTTCTTTTTCTGGTAAACTCTTGCTTCTATTACTTTGAGTTCCACAGCTATTCTACCTAGTGCAGTTCTATCCAATAGAAATATAAGGAAGCCATAAATATGAGATACATAAGTAATTACAAATTTTCTAGTAGCTACACTAAAAAAAGTAACATGAAACAGATAAAATTAATTTAGTAATATATTTTATTTAACTCAATATATCAAAAATATTTCTTAAATGTAATTAATATCAAAAAGTTATTGAAGCTGCTATATACTGGCTTTCAAACACATTAGAAAACTGGTGTATTTGTACCAGTAAAGTAACCAGCTATATTAAATATGCTTAATGTCAAATGCTCAAAATCACTAGTCACATATAACCAGTCACATATCACATTGAATACCATATTGAATAGTATAATTTAGAGAAAAGATCAAAGAAATGTGCTGAATTTAGATAAAAGTAGAAGACTAAGAAAGAAAGACACACTCTTCAAAAATAAGAAAGAACAGCAGTGGAGAAGAAACAAAATGTGTTGTTTCAAAGAGCAGATCTAGGACCAGTTAAAGGGCTTAAAAAGATTTTCAGTCACTAGTGTTTTTCCAATAACAAAACAGTTTGCATCTAAAGTATGGGAGGAATTCACACTCTTCATTAAGTATCTATTTCCCAGGTAACAAGAATAATATCTAAATTTAATCATTAAGCCCTATCCGTTATGACTCTATCATAGCCAACACACCACTATAATTACATTTCATAAACTTTTCCTAGGAAACATGTTAAGTGCATTACGTCCAGGATCTCACTTAATTCTTTCATTGATATTAGTAACAACGTTTAGTGTTCTCATTTTATCAGACAAGGAAACTGAAGTTTCGAGAGATTAAGGAACTGTTTCAAAGGCATAGAGCTAACTAGACCAGACATACTGACTCATTAGTTTTAGCCACTCTGCCATTAGAATATAGATCCACCAGCTGTCTCACATGTGACCCTAACCCTGACATACACTGAAAACAGTTTCAAGAACAATGTGTACTTTTATCTTAACTCCTTTTATCTTGCCCCAAGGTGATTTTCAAATCAATCTATTGAAATGTATGAAACACTTCACTATAACTATTTTTTTCTCAGTTCCAGCCTCTAATTCCTCTTTAACAAATGCAATGTAAGAAATTAATTAAAAAAAAACAAAAACAAAACAAACAAACAAAAAAAACCCAGGAAATTATAGTTACAGTTAGTAACTATAAAAATTTATGTTTAGGTTGGATTATTCAGGATTTATATATTTTTTAATACTTATCTGCCATTTTAAATAAATGTTATTTGGTTTTAAGATGAAGAAACATTTTTATAATAAAAACAATTGATGTATTTACCTTGTCCTTAGCAGATTTTTTTTTTAATTTAACATCTGTTTTTTTTTAACCCTCCTATTCAGACATTATGTATCAGATAAGATCACATTCATGAGAATATGAGTAACCTTGTTCTTCATTATCATCTCTGTAGAGTGTTATAATTGTCTTTATTCTACTAGTTCAGTGTTCCAGGTGCTGACATCACCCCAAGCAGTTTGAGAACTCGTCCATTCTCTTAAAATCTTTCTAAGAACATTCACTTCTTCATTTTCATTGAGAAACTTAACTTGTGAATTGTCCCTGAGACCAGCCAGCATCCAGGAGTTTACCATCCGCCGGATCTCTACTACCTTCACTGTGTGGAAAACGTAGAACAAATGAAGGAAGGGGCTCTAAATAATTTAGTATAATTCTCTGGGTCCTCATTTAAACAGAGTAGTAAGAGTGAAAAACAGTCATCTCTTTAACAAAATGAGATAAATTGTTTTGAGATTCATCTCAAATGATTTGAGACAAATGGTTTCACTAACATTTCTCAAACTTCAGAAGTTGCCTGTTCTTTACATTACCAGAATTTCGAAAATGGTGTGGTGTTTGTTCTTTGTTTTACTCAGCCCTTGTTTCTGAAGTACTGAATTAGTAAGAATTGTATGCTTTACACCTGTGTTTGGTGACATTGGAAATGTTTTAATATGCATTGACTCTGAAAACATAGATTCATGCTATATATGTGGCATTTGTTTATAACCTCGAGAAGGCAGCAGAACCCTCGGAAACAACTACCCCATTACACACTCTTATCAGATGATAACCCTTCAGCATGTGCTTCTTATGTGGAAAGAGGCTTTTAATGTTATATTTTATTTTCCTTCAGAGTCCTACAATATAACACATAACCAAATGGTAATGTAGACCTAAGAGAAAGTCAACACTTCAGTCTTGCACTTCTGATAACCTCATCTGCCACCTTCACAGACATTAGATGTTATAGATGAAGATACTTTTTGTAAAAAAAACTAATTGCCCTATATTTCTCTTAAGCTCTTGCCATCTGTAATTCATGTGAGTCGAACATTTTCTCTAACTCAAAGTCATACTCTACTTTGACAAATTGCCTTGCAGCTGATTTCTTTATTCCAAGAATAATTATTTCAACTCTGATATCACTGTTAACTAAATAGGGCAGCACTTGCCTTTATTTTTGCTTTGCTGTCTGAAAGGAATAAATGAGTTTAATTCTAGTCAACTTGCTCTTCATTAGCAAAATATAACCTTACATTCTGTTTGGAAGATGAAAGGTAAGGCATGCTCAAGGTAGGGTTAAGGTTGGAGTGAATTGGAGAATCTTTAAAGATTTAGTTCTTTAATAAGAAGAGAATTCGTCTACAAACCTATAATAGGAAATGTATTCAGAATATATTTGCATCTGTTCCCTAAAACAGTATTTTTCACTATGATCTTTTCTGACCCTGATCTCTTAGAGGAGGAAAAAAAAAATGGTTCTAATTCTACTTATATAGCAGGAAATTAAAAGAAGAAATATATGAATGGTTGTTTGTGCTCAAATGAGACTATATTAGCACACAACAGAATAGACATTTTCCTGTTTGAACCTAAAAAAATACTAAAGTATGAAAAAACATCATCACTGTTTTGAATCTATATCCATGCTAGATTTCTGAAGATGAGAATTAATGTGTGTATCTATTAGGATTGTGCTCAACAAAGACCTCACTAAGACCTTAAATAAAGAGTAGATGTGTCTTACCCACCACAACATCCAGGAATGGGGCATCCAGGGCATGTATGAGGGGTTGGTAATGTTATCAAAAATCTTAGTTCTTATCTGAATCTACCTATTTTATTTTTCTGCACCCCCATTGGTAATGTGTAGGTCTCTATCTATGCTTATTGTTTCATCCCTTAGTTGGAATCTATACCTCTAGATATTATATACATGTAGCACATGACATTTCAGCTACAGTGGCCATATCTAGATTCAAAAAGTAAGAGAAGTAGAATTATACCATCCTTAAGAAGAACTGTAAATATTAGTGAAAAATATTCGTATCTACTAGAAAAATTCAAGAGCCCCATATAGTTATATTATAATAGAAATAGAGACAGGTAAAAATAAAACATATCAGGATATCTTAAACAATATTTCAATATTATCCTAAAGCTAGTCTTAATTGGGAAATGACTGAGCCACTTATGAAAATAAAAAAGCAGCAGTAACTTCCAATAGGAAGAAGATAAATTCAATTTATCTTTAGTTTGAAGCAATCGCTATAAAGGGAGCTAAACAGAAATATTTAGCATTTTATGGGAGTGATTGCCCAGAATAGGTTAGGGATAGAGGTGTGGACGTGAAAAGCATAATAATATGTACAAGTCCTGACAATTAAGTCCCCAAACTCATACTAGAAAAAGTGCTACATATGAGATAATCCATATTATTAAGTCATTAAAACACATACACACACACATGAAGTGGCAGCAGAATAAGAAAGGGATCCCTGAGTCTTTGACTTTTACTATAATACTTGGCCAGATTGTCTTATTTCAGCTTCAATCTCCTTATAGTATGTATCAGTCAGTTTCTACTGTGTAACAAACAACCACAAAATCTCTAAGGTTTAACAATGTACACATTTATTTGTTGCTCTCACATCTTTAGATTGGTAAAGATTTGGCTGACTCAGGCTGGGTTTGGCTGAACTTAATTCTGAGTGGTGAGTTCTATATAGCTTTGCTCCTCATATCTCTTTTCCTTAGACCCATACCATGTTTTTCTGTTGGCAATGGAAGAAGTATAAAACAGCAAACACAAATTCACAAAATATATTTCAAGCACTTGTTCACTGTAATTTCATCTGCTAATACAAGCCACATAATCAAACCTAATCTCATTGTGGTGAGGAAGACACCTCTACTTCTAGTGGGAGAAAATATAAAGACACATTGCAGAAAACAAGGACAGTGGTATGCTGGAGCCAGCTGGTGCTGACTCATGAGAGCTGATCTATTTTTAGCTCTGAATTCAGTTATGTGATATAGGTAGTCTGAAATTGGTCAAGTTGTAATAATTACACCATGCAAAGCAACAAGGGCTAAATGTCAGAGGGTTTTTTGTAGCTGAGAGCCAGTTATTGGAACATTTGCCAGCACACCTCTGGGAATCAGCACAAGGCAGGGTGAACAAACTTGGAGTATCAATGGTATTTACCACACATTATAAGACATACTCCTTATTTTCCTTCATCCATTTATTCATTTCTTCAACTTCAATGAAAACTTACTACACTTCACGATACTATGTTATCATGATGGGAGAATACAATGATGAATACGAAATTAGCTCTGGGGGAAGCTGGGAGGGTTCTGAGGATTGAATCCCAGCCCTGGCCCATGTGCACCCATATGCTGAACTGGGGTGTGCCTCCCATGTAGGAGGCCCCAAGTTTGGTTCTCACCCCCACCCCCCCCCCACCCCCAGTTCATCCCCAAGCTCATGGGGGCATGCCTCCCATGCAGGAGACCCCCAGCCCAGCTCCTGCCTTGTGCGGCCTCCATCCACCTGTGTGGAATGAAACCATGTTGAAAACTAACGATATACAACTATGGAGACTGCTCTGGGCCTTCCCTCTTCTCTCTGTCTCTCTCTGTCTCTCTCTGTCTCTGTCAAAAAACAATAAAAATAAATCTAACAACAACAACAACAAAAGAAATGAGCTCTATTCTGTTGTATTTCATGACAAAAAGAGAAGTATATATACAATGCTACATCATTCTAACGTGTGCTATGGTAGGCAAAATGTATAAGATGTTATATCACTCCAGACAAAAGAGAAATAATATTTTGCTACTCACTCCTCTAAATGTTGAGAAGATTAAGATCTGAAGTCACACAAAAGCCTGAAACTTTTAAAGCTCAGAACGTACTGGAAAAGATACTCTGGGGTTTCCATACGCAGGCCTACGTGTTGCTGTGATCCTTTCAACGAGTGTAATCATCAGAGACTCTATCCAGCCAACACAACAGAGCAAAGAGCATAGGCAAAAGTAAAATAGCAAGTAATGGTATTTTAATTAGGTTTTATTAAATAAATGATTGAATGCTTCATATTGCATTGGTTTTATTATATTGTGAGTATGATGTTTTAAAATATCTCTGCTATCCTTTGGTAGATTACATAATCTATAGAAATCTGTCTACCTTATTGTGGTCTTCTTATGTTACAGTTTACCTCCTTAACAACTTTGTAAACGATTCTTAAAGCTGTATATGAAAATAAGCAAGAGCCAGGAGTGCATTACCCTCCTTGTTAAAAAAAAAACAACCCAGTTATGAGCTGGTTATTTAGGAACTTCAATTTGTCAGTTTTGACAACATTGTAATTGATTGCAATAATAAAACTCTTACCAAAAGCTGAATAATTATGGAGGAATTTGCCTTGTTTTCTTAAGGATTTTGCAACTATAATAAGTAGGCTGTGGTACTTTTACTGACATAAGTGCACAAAAGATATATACTCTCTTTTAGTGCACATAGTGACAAAAGATCAAGTTGTAGAGCTGCAGGCTACAACAAATTAAATATATTGAATTTCAACTGTGGTCTAATGCAACCTTAAGTTTATTTCAGCCCATTCAAGTGATACCTTTCCATTCTAGTAACATAACTTTACCCACAAACCTGATCAATGGAGTGGCAGTGTGGTTCATTATTTTAAGTAGTATTTACTGTTTAAATGAAATAAGCCTTTATTTATTTGCATTAAAAATTACTGCATGGGATTTAAATAATAAATATTGTTAGAGCTGCTTTGTAAGATTCTATGCCAAACTTTCACAATGCAGTTCGCTATGCTAAATAAATGGTATCTAGTTTCAATTACAGTGACCCTATTCAAGTTCAACAAATAAAGCAATGAAAAAATTACTGCAGCATTTATTGGTATGTAGATATTCTAAGAATGAGAGATACCAGAATATTTTCTCCTTAAATTTTAGTGACATATTTAAAATGATAAAATACAACTAATGACCTTGAAGGATAGCTTTATGCAAATTAACAATTTTCTTACGTGAATGGCAGAGATAATTTATTATACTAACCGCTAAGCCTAGGTTGAAAATAATAAAAGTTTTATCTAAAATTGGAGTAAATCTAGAGTCTCTCTTAATAATTAAGGAAGTTTAAAAGGTACACAATGTGAAATCTTAGGAAACATTTTTCATAACTGTCGGCTAAAAAAAGTATAACATTTTACACCAATAATTGCACTAACCTTCCACAACACATTTATAAGAAGTACTGTGTCATAAAATGAGTATAGTCTTCATTTAAGAACATTTTATTATTAAAATGTTAGCACTTACTTCTTAGGCATAAATAATAATACCTTTATCTTTTACTCAGTATGCACGTCAGATCTATGTGACATATAATAGTAAGGATAAAACTTCAAAATCCAGTATCTACCAATCTGATTCACTGAAATAAGCTTTTAATAAAAAACTCAAGTCTCATTTCTGGAGAAGTACTGGAAAAACAATGACATCACTTATTTTAAAGTCTGAAATTAATATTTAATATGTCTGCTAGAGCAATGGGACAGATAACATGTTTGTTTCTTTCCAAGTCTGATATTTTATGATTCTTCAAAATATACAAAGTCATCAATAACTAGTTTGAATCCAAGCATTCAAATATACATTAAAATACCTACATAATATGCTTACTATCAGAGTATTTTGGTAATTAATTATTTTGTTAAATAAATTTAATCTCCTAAGAAGTCCCCTTTTTCTACTTGGCTATGTATGGCAAAGGATAGCACATTGGGTAATAATGAATCATTGCCAAATAAAGGGAAATTTCTAGCCATATATCCCAGCGATTTGTGTTTTAACTGGTATCTTTAACTATTTCTACCTCTTTAAGTGACAACTTTTGTTGTTCACGTAAAGACATAAATAAATGGCATTAAGCTGGATGATAGACACAGTATAAAAATTATAAAATCAAGATTCAAAATGATATAAGTAGGATAAAATATTGAAACATAGTAAGCAAATGAAAACTTATTTGGGAGAAATTAAAATTCATATTAAAGGGGCACGAGGAAACTTCCTGAGGGTGATGATATACTCTAAATCTTGAAAGGAATTTGGGCTGATTTGCATCAGGTCAAAGTCAATTAGTAGCATTTATTATTTCAAATACGCCACAAAAAATCAAGAAAATAATACACTGGCACCTCTTGTTCTTAGAAAATCTAAATACAGATAATTGTCACAATAACTTTCTCATTACTTTATTTGCCTGGCTAGTATAATTAAAATTAGACACCATTTTGTTTAGCATAGGAAACTGTATTATGAAGGTTTGGCATAGATCTCTTATAAAGTCATTCAATCAAATAAACATATTGAACGCTAGTTCATGGTACATATGCTGAGGTATTTATAAGTGTTTATGAGTTGTTTATATCATAAAGAAGATAGTTTGATGGATAAACAGAGATATGAATAGGAAAATATACATGTAATAAAGTAAATTTAAGCAAACGTTAATTGTAGAATCTGGGTTGTGTGAATGTATTCACTGTGTGATCTGTTCAGTTTTTCATTACATTTAAAATTATTCCTAATGGTTGTTTAAAAAAAACCAGACATATGTTTGGGCTTAAACAATCCTTTGGAGGAAGCTGGGATGGCTCAGTGGGTTAAGTGCTTATTTTGCAGCTCCGGAGACCGAGGATCAAATCCCTGCTCCCACCCAGGCAGGCTCATATGCTGAACTGGGGTGAGTCCCCAGTTCAGTTCTTGCGGGGGCCTATACGGGAGGCTCCCGGCCCAGTTCCTGCCCTGAGCAGCCCTGTGTCCACCTGCGGAGTGAAACTATATGGAAAAGTAATGCTGTCAACTATGGAGACTGCTCTGGACCCTCCCCCTTTGCTCTGTCTTTCTCTGTCTGTCTCTATCAGAAAAAAAAAAAAAAAAAAAAAAAAAAAAAAAAAAAAATATATATATATATATATATATATATATATATATATCTCCACTGAATAATGCCTGGTACATAGTAGTAGTCTAATAAGTTTATATGGACTAAATTAATAAATAAGTAAATGATTTAGTAAATCATTAAGAAAAACAGAAAACAAAAATCTTAATGGCAGGTCATGTGAAAAATATCCCCAGCTTTTGGTAACCTTATGCTTATTTTTCCAGTAATAGGACATAGATATGAAGGAATCAAATACCATTGCAGATGATAATATAATAAATACAGTGTTCAAATAAAGAGAAAAACATATTTTTATCTTCATCAGAGCATATCTAAATTATTGCACACTATTTCAGATACCTATATTTACAAACAAACAAACAAAAAACGGAAGAGTGCACAGAAAAATATCACTAGGAAATAAAAGGCTCTAAAAATTATGTCATACAAGTACAAGAAACAGTTAAAACTGGAATTCTTCAGATTGGAGAAGAAAAATGCAATGAAGAATATAATGGATCCATTCCCTCCTATTCACAATGTTTAACTTTTTTTGCATTTCTAATTTCATTCCGATTTTCACCTCCTATGGGATTCTTTATGCCACAGCCCCAATTCGATTAATATCTTTCTTCTCTGAACTCTTGTTCAAACATTGATTTATTCATATTATTATTATTATTATTTTTTTATTTAGCACCTGGTACTTTATACCAGTTGCTCTTATTGTTCTTTCTTTTGCATGTGTGAATACACACATACACACATACACACACACACACACACACACACACACACACGAGTCTCAAATCTGAGCTAAAGTCCAAGCCTCTGAGGGAAGGTGCTGTGTTTTATATATCCTTGTACCACTAAAACTTACCGTAATTTTGCTAATTTACTTCATAAACACTTACTAAAAAATATTGTGCCAAGTACTGTGCTGAGATTCCAGCTAAAAATTTGGTTTTAACACTGACCCTGCTTTTAAGCAATCTAAAAACAAACATGTAACCCATATTACAAAACAATGTCGCCAGTACAATGACAAGGACATGGACAGAATGTTATGAAAACTAATATGGAAAATGCATCTAACACACCAGAGAAATGGAATTGGGGGAGCAGAACAGAGCAAGTCATAAAGGGTGCAAAGAAATGGCTATTGTGTAATTGTAGGTGTGCTAAGCTGAGAGGAGCATTGTAGAAAATCAGTGCGCGAGTAAGAAGAATGGGGTGCCTCTGTATTGGGCACCATCTTGGAAAAATAATTTGACTTATTAAAGTGTTCATATTAAGTGACTATTAATCCTTTCATTAAATCAACTGCTCTAGATTAGGAAGTCTCACTGGCTAGGTAAATTTCCGGATTCACACCAACTATCACCTGTGAAAAACACAAATTCTAGCTACTGCAGTCTATTGCTTGAGAACAAAAAACAGAAAAGTCATTTTCAGAACCATAATCTTTGATATAATAAATTAACCTATCTATCATCTGTCGCTACTACAACACAAAAGTTGTACCAATCTCTAATATTGTTTACTCAAAGGAAACTTGGTTATCTGTTTTGCAATCTGCAAGTTATACAGAAATTATTAACCTGGAGGTCATGGATTGTGGATTTCAAGAAGTCCAAGAACTCAAGTGGGAAAAATTGACATCTTATTAAAAACTAAGTAAAAATTAGCATTTCTTTCATTTTAAATGTAGTCAACAAACTATACTAGTATTAGCAGCACCTACGACTTGTCAGCAATAGAATTTACCTGTATTTTCATATCACAATGCAGTTATTACAAACATATCAAATATTATTTACATTTTTCATCAATTTAAAGTTACAGTAAATATTAGGATCACTGCCATAATCTTGTTATTGTGAGAATAAACACTCATGTTCTTTACTATGTCATAAACATGTTATAATGTTTTGATAACTATAAGATATATAATTGATAACCTTTGAAATCCTATGTATTTTAATGTCATTTTATACAAATAAAACATTCTAAGAAGTAAGGCTCAGGCTTACACAAGACTACCAAAGGCTCCATGTGTCAATGAGATCAAATTAAGTTTAAATTTAATTAAAAAAAATAATATGAGTCTGCCGTGGAATCCTTTGGGATCAGCTCTTTTGTTTTCTTGTTTTTATTCCCTTGTTTTTTTCCCCCTTCCAAAATTTTAGGGGTAGGGACAAGTCAACTGTGGTCTAATGCACATCTCTTCTAGCAAATACACCATTACCCATTTCTACAGAGAATTGGAGACTCTCAAGCCATTCATAGCCCTCAGTGATGATGGCTTATGAATATTTTTTCTGAAGTTATTGGTTGACATTTTGTGCACTATTAACTAAGCGCTAACCATGAGAGATTCAAATGCTAATGTATTGATGTTTCCTTGACCTTTGACTTTTTGAGGTTCACCTGGGTTGGTTCATTGAGGTGGTTGGTGGGCCATCATATACCTATTAACTTCAATACCATTGCCATTCCTGTAATGATATCTGCTCTTCTATGCTTTTTACCACACTCTCTTGTTCTATTTCATTTGGTCTCTAAACCTGATTGCCTGAAGTTCAGCAGCAAGATGATCTAACCTCATTGCTGAATCTAAAAGGCTTCCATCCTCCATGGATAAAGTGTGGACAATATTTGTAGTGCCTTTGGTGCCTCTATGGGCACATCCATCCACATTTAGATACACATTTTTGTTTAGCTATTTATTCCTAGTTGTGAAATATTGCAACAGCTTATACATTAGCATACTAATACATACCTTAGGTCTGGGAAAAATTGATGTTGAACATATTTGAGGCCATTATTCACACTATGTGTGAAGCTGAGTAAACCTTCCTTCTGAATCAGAGCAATACCAAATTCCTACCCACTGGCTGCTCTGCTAAAAATCTAATTATTTTGACTTCAGTTATATTGTAAAGTTAAAAAGGAAGTTTAAGACAATAGTTTCAGCATGGCACCTGTGAATATGGATGGGTGTAGAATCAAAGAGAACCAGGTTAAAATCTTGGCTCTGTCGTGTGTCCTTGTGCAATGATTTAACCTCACTTAACCTCAGATTTATTGACAATAAAATAGCAAATGCTGTGGATATTAAATGAAGGAATAAAAAATGAAAATTAATTGAAAAAAATGAATACAAAGTTTGTTATGTAGTTGGGACTCAATGAAAGAAAGGCTATTATGATCATTATGGTCTTTAATGAATAGTGATATACAACAGAGTTTAATCTCTTAGGTCTCAGACTAAACAGGAGAAATGTGGAGATGTTGTTGTCCAGATGGAAAGGACACTCAAGCTCACCTATTCCCTATGCTTCATGCTACCAAGTAGTAAAGTGGGGCAGAGAGAGGTTAAGGAGTTTCTCCAAGGTCATTTAGCTATTCATCTCTAATGGAAACACTAAAACAAAACCTATTTCTTTGACATAATTCTATTCTTCAAAGTTTATGGCCCAATACCAAGGAGCCAGAGGCAGAGCCCTTAATCATAAAGTAACCAATTTGTATCTCCTTTGTACAAGGAAAAATTGATGGAGTTATAAGAGCAATGAGTTTATAAAAGAAAATAGCTGTCCTTTCACATCCCAAAGCTCCTCTTTTAAGTATTTTGCTCCCATGGAGCATGAAGTCTAAGATCACCTAGAAGTCGCCTTCTCTTTGCATAATATTAGGAACACAGATTGGATTAAGATTGTACACATTTCTCATCCTGGACTTTTAAATCCAACCCTTCTCCAACTCTAAGCCTTTTCCCATTCCGTCTAGTATCTCTATCTGGTTTTTCTGTCTTCCATTACCAAGCTCTATTCCACACTTAATTCATTCTTCTCTACTTTATATTCTCACACCCCTCATTACACACTCAGCACAAGCTAAAAGGATCAACAAATTTTTTATTTATTCATTTTCTTTTCCTTCAGGTTCTGATACCCTGATCAAATCATGAGATCTGAAAACCATAAAGATGTTATCTTGAGATTTGTTGCAGCTCTATTGCCAAGCCAAGTCCCTAGTGATAACACACACTCAATAAAAATCATAGCTGTTGTCAGATCTGCAACTCTGGAGCACATGAGCAAACCAGATCATGTCACTCCACTATTAAAAACTCAACAATTGCTTCACACTGCCTTCAGGAGATACAGCAACATCCTAACATTCACTACATTGTCAGAGAGGCATGCTGACCTCTCTCTACCTCTCTAGCCTCGACTTTCAACACATATTCTCAACTCTATAGCCACCATCTTGGCTGCCTTCCACAGCAATTCTTTTCCCATATCAAAGACTTGGTAATGCTGGCCCCTTTTCTGGTACTCATTCCTTCACCTTTCATGCAGCTATTGCAGAGACATCCTTTGTGTATCTGCTTCAATATCAGCTTCTTGCCAAGGCCTACCTTCATTCCTCAGTACTTCATAATTTATGACTTTACATGTCTGAGTTCTGATTTCTCCGTTCAACTCTTTCCAATGCATTTGTTTTTCCTCGCTACTTGTTTATTACTAGATTATAAGATGTTGGCATGGTGCTCCTTTCTTCCAATGGTTCTTAAACAAGAAATATCAGTCCTCAGTGACCTGTCCCTGAAAGCTGCTCCTGTTGGCCAGCCATTCACTGAAACCTTCCCTTCTTTGGTTTCTGGTCTGACCCACGGTCCCCATTCAAGTGAATTCTTTCCCACTTGTGCTTTTTCATCCTTTTCTTTGTAAGCTGTTTGGGAACATGTTGCATTTTGCATGACAAGAGCGGTGAGATGCAAGAAGGGCGATGCAGGGTTAAGAAACACTAGCCAAGAATAGATTGAAAGTGGGGCCAAGGGACTCAAGCCTCAAGGACTGAGCCCCGAACCAGGCCAACGTGTAGCTTTTATTAGCTATTGTACAAGGAAGTTAAGCTTTAATCTCAAGGTCTGCGAGTTCCCTGCCTGGCAACTGTTTTTCCAAAGTCCCCATTGTATTCCAACATGTACTATGCCTTTGTACACACACCCAACCCCAGGGATTAGAGTCATTGTTTAGAAACCATCCAATAAGGGACAATATCTGATATCATTCCATCGGGTCTAAGCATTTCAAGACACTCCATTCAAAGAAGCTTTACCAAAATCATTCGACCGGGTCTCAGCTTTCTGACACACTCCTTTGTGATGTCATGAGATTGGCACAGGGGAGCCAACAGTTCTACAGCTGCAAGGCAACAGGAACAAGTAGTGGTTCTCAAGTAGGCACGTACCAGTGACAACATGCTAATAATAGGGACAATGAAGTTTTTCATACAATGCAGCTTATTCAATTTAAGGAATCAGTCCACCATTAGTGCATTTATTCAGTCATTCTGCAAGTATTTGTTGAGTATCTATGTGATGGTTGGTCACTAGGATAAGCACAAGAGAAATACTAGTAACAGTGAGAAAAAGGCAAAAGGCCCGTATCTTGCAGACCTCACATTCAATTGAAGATGATAGACCCACCTCATCACACCCTGCATTTACACACACATGCACGCACATGTGCATGCACACGCACATGTGCACACACATACCATTTAAGAATGACAGAGGAGATCACCACATAGCTAATTTAATACGACAGCCCAACCTAGACTAGGACAGATAAAGCTCTCCTGAGAAAGTAGCTATTACCTACAATAGTCTAGTAGCTATCACACCAAAGTCTAGGTCCTGTGTTTGAATCCTGCTCTTGCCACTTGTTAGCTACGTATGTAGTCTTGCCAAGTTTCTGGAGCTTCTCTAATGCTCCATTTCCTCATTTTTAAAACAGTTAATATCACCACTTTCTTTACTAGTTGTTATAAAAATTAAGTGATTTAATGTATACAAAAACACTTAAAGCAATGTCTGGTACATACTAAGTACTATAAACTTGGTTATTGCCATTACTTTACAACTCTGTCCTTTTAAATTTCTTGAAGTTAAATTTTCCTTTTTCTGAAATTATGTTAATAAAATAGGGCAGTAATTTTCTAAACGGACTTGACAAATAACAAATTGGGGAATCTTAGATGTGTATGTGGTGGCAGGGGAGGGTAGTTTTACTACCTTAGATTTTGACACATTAAGATGAAGTATCCCAAATACCTAAACTACATCACAGGTCCTCTATCATTTTTCACTTGCATAGCTCTTCAGTTTTATATTCTACTGGTTGGTTTCCAATCGTTGTGTTATAAACCACCCCAACACTTAATGGTTCAAAACAAAATCCTCTATATTGTATCTCATGAATGTATGGGTCAAATAGTCTGTTTGGAGGCAGTCATATGATTCTGGCATTGACTGGTCACTTGGTAGTATTCAACTGGGGACTTGCCTGGTCTGAAGGATCTAGGATGGTTTTACTCACATACCTGGGGCCTTATTGGAGATGACTGAAAGGCTAGGCTTAGCTGAGCCCCTCAGCACCTCCATGTAGTCTCAAGATCTTGCAACATGGTTTTTCTGATAAGGTAACCAGGCTTTTTATATGGTGGCTAGCTTTCTCTACCATGATTATTCCAAGATTCAAGCAGTGGACCTGCCACCTTTCTAAGACATGGTCCAGAAACTGATATAGTGTCACTTCCACCATCCACTATCTAATTATATTCTCATAGACAAAGACTGATAAAGTGAAGGAGAGGGGATATAGACTCTACCTCTCAAAAGGATGAGCACCAAAGACCTTGGGTCTATCTTTAGTCTGCCACATCTAACTAACTCAGCCTGGGGTGGTTCATTTAAATACTGCTGAATTCTTACAATTTCTTTCTTTTTTTTTTTTAAGATTTATTTATTGTTTTTGACAGAGAGAGACAGAGATACAGAGTTAGAGACAGAGAGAAGGGGGAGGGCCCAGAACAGTCTCCATAATTGCACATCATTGGTTTTTCCACATAGTTTCATTCCACAGGTGGGCGGGGCTGCACAGGGCAGGAACTGGGTTGGGGTCTCGCCCTGGCAAGAACTGAACTGGGGGCACTCCCCAGTTCAGCATATGGGTCCGCATGGGCCGGGGCCGGGATTCGATCCTCTGTCCCCAGGGCTGCAAAGTGAGCACCTAACCCACTGAGCCATCCCAGCTTCCCCTGAATTCTTACAATTTCTCATATCCCTTACTGTTCAGAGACTCAATGCCTTTTGTATATCCTTATCCTCTGTGATGCCTCTTCAACCTTTCTTCCTGTGGCTAACTTTAACTCAGATTTCTAATTCCAGTTCAGATATCATCTACTGCTGCCCCTAAATAGACACTGATTGGATAGCACACTGATTGCATGCCTCTTTTTTCTTTTGATGTATTTTATTAAAATGATCTTTTAATCTGTTTTCCTCACTGGTATATCAGCTCTGTAGTGGGGGAAAATACCACATTTTATTTCTTTTTGTGTGTGTCTATAGCCTAACACAATACATGGTGTACTAAGTATTCTGTCTTATCTTACCGGGTAATGATGTTTATCACTTTTATTTTTATTAAATATGTACCAAAATTAGTGTATAAAATAAGTTTACTTTAATTTAAATGACCAAGCCACTTCACCAGAAATATTTTGTTTCCAAACATTTTTAAACAGATTAATTTGTAAATTTTCATTTTTATAATAAGAACACTTAAAATATTCAATAATTTAAAGATTTATTTTTATTGGTTTTGACAGAGAGAGAGAGAGAGAGAGAGAGAGAGACAGAGAGAATGGGGAGGGCCCAGAACAGTCTCCATAGTTGTACATCATTGGTTTTTCCACATAGTTTCACTGCACAGGTGGGCGGGGCTGAACAGGGCAAGGTCTGGGCTGGGGTCTCACCCTGGTGAGAACTGAACTGGGGGCACTCCCCAGTTCAGCATATGGCTCCACACAGGCCAGGGCCGGGATTCAATCCTCAGTCCCCGGGGCTGCAAAGTGAGCTCTTAACCCACTGAGTCATCCCGGCTTCCCCTCAATAGTTTTAACAATAAAAAATTTTCAAATTGTGACATCTATAAAGCATCTAATAAAGAAAAAAGAAGCAAAAAAAAAATCAACAATGAGGCTGGATATTTATAAATAAATAAATAAATAAATATATATATATATATATATATATATATATATATATATACATTTTAATTATAATATACATTTTATTTTTCTTTTGAGGGATGAATTGGCATATATAGACTAAGAAATAATTTTTTTTATTTAGATATTATCTGGTAATTAATACAAACGATGAGGGAGCTGTCTTAATGTTGACAGAGAAACAGAATTACATACAATCTTCCAAGTGCAGAAAATTAATTTACATCTGGCTATAGATATATTTGATCACAATCTAAAACATAAAGTGCAAGGAAACCCCAAAGAATTTTTTATTATTTCTAGAGTCAACAAAAACAGCTCACCAAATTTCTCTACTTGTAAAATTTTTCAGCCAATCTCCTCTTCTACCTTCTGTTTTTCTTTTTATTTTTTAGTTCTCTCTCACTGATTATAGATAAAATCTTTGTGAATATATATGGAAAAACAATGTACTTACATTTATAGAGCATTATTATATTCTAGGCACCATGTTAAGTGCTTTTCATGAAACATCTTATTTATTTTTACAATAACCCTACAAATTACCTATTTATATTGAGAGAATTCAAGCTTAAAAAATAAATGACTTGTCCATTTTTATATATTTTGAAAGGAACAGAGATAAAATCTCTCTAAGCCTAAAGAGCCTGCTTTGAATCTCTTAACCTTACCTCATAAAAGGACTGAATCACATTTAATCAAAAATACATGGCTGTTCTATGGACATCAGTGTTTCCTCTCACATCCTGAGATAAAAGTCAGTGAATTGTATGAAATATTTTATCTTCTATTTAGTTTTTTCCATTTCATTTGAACATATCTCAGTGTGTCTCTAATTGTAAACATATATAAAATTTCAGTTGTTTTTATTTATTTGTGCATAAATATCCACTGCTATAGATATAAATTTCTACACCCAATGTTAGCTTTAAGTTCAATCAGGTACTGCTATCCCAAACACACAATTTTACAGGGATGTTTAAAGTAGACAAACAAAACAAATAGCTTGTCCTTTAATACTCCCTAAGACACCATGGCAGGATTCACAAATCATTTACCACAATCTTCCTACAAACCTTGTGCTAATTGCATCATTTATTACTTCCATCAGATGATATTTATTGTTCATTTTTATGTGACAAAACTGTTCTAGGTCTTGTGTATTGAGCAGTGAGCAAAATAAAATGTAAAACATTATGTAGCCATATTTTTTATGGTAAGACAGAAAATAAATTCATATGCAATATGTAACATGGTGATAAGTGCTATAAAGAAGTCTGTAGTATTTTAATATCATAAGGAGTATGGGGGGTACAGTTGAGTTTTATGTCACTGAGACCTGAAGGAAAAAGGTAAGAGGTAACTAAAAAAAAAAAAAAAAGTGCTGGGAAGAGAAATATAAAGGGCCTGACACGGTACATGTTTCATTTGTTTCAAGATTATCAAGAGTGGCAGTGCAGCTGGAGTGAACTGTTGAAGAAAATAAGAGCAGAGAGAACACCTAGAAAATAGGAGATGTAAGGTCCCCATCTTCTGAGGCCATGGAAATCTCAGTAATACTTTGGGTTTTACTTTTAGTGAGTCAGAAGAGCAATCAGAGGATTATAAAGTGGAGTTACCTGATTTTATTAAATTATTTTCAGATCACCCCATTACTGTTTGAGAATAGATTATACCAGGCAGGAGTAGAAGCAGGAGAATGGTCAAAAGGTTATTCAATAACCTAGGTGAGATATGATGTCTTTGACTAAGGTAACAAAGGAGGTAACAAAAAGAGACTAGACTTTGGACGAATTTGGAAGTAGAATAAATAGGTTTTGCTGCTAGGATGCTAGAATTTAGGATTTGAGACAAAGTGATGAATTAATGATGATTTTTAAGCTTTTTACATGAGCAACCTAAAGGCTGTCATTGCCATTTAATAAAATCAGGAAGACCCTGGGAGATACCAGTTTGAGAAATGAGGTTAGGGTCAATGTTTGATATTGCACAGATTGTGTTCTTAGACAGGTGTGGCTTCAACAGATATCTTAACACAGAATGCAGAATATTGTTGACAATCAACTGAATTCAGCACTACTTACTTTTCCTACAACTGGGCATCATTGTAAAAAAGATAAATTTGTTTTGTATACAAAGAAATTAACCCTGAATGTGTCTTTATTTACACAAGGTGGGTGATGCTGTGTCCTTCCCACATCCCCTGGCTTCTCTTTTACTGGTTTGGTGTACTCAAACCATCAAATTTCTCCAGAGCTACTTTCCCACCCAAGGGGGTAGGGATAATACTGGATCCCACCCAATGCCCATACTGGCCAATAGCCAATAACTAGTGGTGTTGAGGTACCTCCACCTCAAGGAGGAATAAACTTTGAGATATATTCCATACCCAAGGGCTCCCATCAGAATTAGCTTATTCTTTTTTTTTTTTTTCATGCTCCCTCCCATAGGTCTGCCATGAAAATGTGCACTTAAAAAAAAAATTATTTAGGGGAAGCAGGGATGGCTCAGTGGGTTAAGCGCTCACTTTGCAGCGCTGGGGACTAAGGATCAAATCCCAACCCCGGCCCATGCGGACCCATGTGCTGAACAGGGGAGTTCCTCCAATTCAGTTCTCTCTCTGTCTCTGTATCTTTCTCTCTCTCTCTCTCTCTCTCTCTCTCTCTCTCTCTCAAAACCAATTAAAAAAATAATATTTTTAAAAATCATTTATAACTCCCAACAAACAAAATTATGGGAGGGTGTGGGGTGCTGGAATAGCTCAGGGATTGAGCACTTGCCTCCAATCATGAGGTCAGTGGTTCAATTCCCAGCCCTGGCCCATGCAACCCTATATGCTAAACTGCAGTGCAACTGGTAACTGCCAGAATGGCTTGGTGATTAAGGTTCTTGCCTCTCACATGGGAGAACCCCAATTCAATTCCCACCCCACGCAGCCCCACATCCACCTGTGTAGAATATACCATGTCACAACTAACAATATACAACTACAGAGATTGCTCTGGGCCCTCCCCCTTCTCTTTCTGCCTCTCTTTCTCACCCTCTCTCAGATAATAAAATAAAAATAAAATCTTTAAAAATAATTACAAGACCAGTGAGTTCTACCAAAGAATTTAAAAAGAATTAATATCAATTCCTCTCAGACTGTTCCAAATAAATAGAAGAGGAGGAAATACTTCTAAACTAATTTTAGAGGTCAGCATTACCCTGGTACCAAAGCCAGATGAGGGATAAGGACACTGTCAAAAAAATAAAATAAAATAAAATAATTTTAAAAAGAAGCCTTCCAAGCCAATATCCTGGATGAACATAGATACAAATATCCTCAAGAAAATCAGCCAATTAAATTCCACAAAACATTAAAAGGACGATAACCAAGATCAACTGGGATTTATTCTGGTGATATAAGGATGGTTCAGCATTCACAAAGCAATCAACATGAAGTACAGTATTAACCTCATGATCATTTTAATAGACACAGAAAAAGCACCTGAAATAATCCAACATCCATTCATAATAAAAACTCTCAACAAAATGGACATAGAGGGAATTTACCTCAACATAATAAAGACCATATATGACAAGCTCACAGCTAAGTCATAATGTTGAAAGGTTTAGAGATTTTCTTCTATTGTGAGAAATGATACAAGGATGTCCACTCTGATTAATTTTGGAAGTCCTAGCCAGATTAATTAATTAGACAAGAAAGAAAGAAAGAAGGAGAGAGAGACAGAGAAAGATAGAAAGAGAGAGAGAAAGAAAGAAAGAAAGAAAGAAAGAAAGAAAGAAAGAAAGAAAGAAAGAAAGAAAGAAAGAAAGAAAGAAAGAAGGATGGAAGGAAGGAAGGAAGGAAGGAAGGAAGGAAGGAAAGAAGGAAGGGCATCCAAATCAGAAAAGAAGTAAAACAGTCTCTATGGATTATATGATATTATATATAGAAAACCCTAAAGACTTCACCAAAAACTTTTAGAACTAATAAACAAATTCAGTAATGTTGCAGAATACAAAATTAATATACAAAAATCAGGTGTGTTTCTAGACACTAATAATAAACTATCAGAAAGAGAAATTAAGAAAACAATCCCATTTATAGTTGCATCAAAAATAATAAAATTCCTAAGAATAAGCTTAACCACAGAGGTGAAAAACCAGACTAAAACTATATCACACAGATAAAAATGTTAAACAAGAAAAAAATAATTAAAAGTTATTCCATGTTCATGAACTGGAGAAAATAATATCATTAATATGTCTGTACTACCCTAAGCAATCTACATATTCAATGCAATCCCTTTGAAAATTCTAATACTATTTTTCAAAGAGATAGAATAAACAATCATAAAATTTGTATGGAATCACAAAAAAACCCAAATACACAAATCAATGTTAAGAAAAAGAACAAAGTTGGAAGCATCACACCTCCTGATTTCAAACAATATTACAAAGCTATAGTAATCAAAACAAAAAGTTGTCATAAAAACAGAAGCATAAATCAAGGACAGAAAAGAGAGCCCAGAATTAAATCTACCCATGTATAGTTAAATAGTTTATGACAAAAGGTTCCAAGAATATACAATGAGGAACAAACAATCTCTTTAATAAATGGTGTTGAGAAAACTAGAAAGCCACATGCAAAAGAATAACTGGAATATTATCTTATACCATACCAGAAAAAAAAAAAATCAACTCAAAATAAATTAAAGGCTTGGACCATAAAACTCCTAGAAGACAATATAAGCAGTTAGCTCCTTGATACCAGTCTTGATGGTGATGTTTCAAATTTGACACCAAAAGCAAAAATAAACAAGTGAGACTACATCAAACTAAAAACCTGCACAGAAAAAGAAATCATCAATGAAATGACAAGACAACCTATTGAATTGGGAAAATATTTGCATCATATATCTGATAAGGAATTAAAATATAATATATGTAAATAAGTCAATAGCAAAAAATAAAAGCAAATAGTCCCATTTAAAATGGGCAGAGAATTTGAGTAGACATTTTTCCATAGAAGAAATATAGATAGATGGCCAACAGATATATAAAAAAGTATTTATCATCAGTAATCATCAAGAAAATGTAAATTAAAACCACAATGAGATACTACCTCACATCTATTAGAATTTCTATTATCAAAAAGAAAAGAAATAACAAATGTTGGAGAAGATGTGTTGAAAGGAAACCTTTGTGCACTGCTAGTGGCAATGGAAACTAGTGCAGCCAATATGAAAAGCAATATGGAGATTCTTCAAAAAAATGAAAGTAAAACTACCATACGATTCCGCATATTTAACAGTTGCTAAAAAGTGAGTCTAAAAAATTCTAACAAGATAAAAATTGTTTAATCTCTTGTGGTGACAAATGTTAACTAGATTTATTGTGGTGATCATTTTGCAACACGTATCGGGTACCTGAAACTAATATAATTTAAAAAATTACCTACATATCTCCTTCACAGGTTTCACTTCTAGGAAAACCAACACAAGACAACATGGGTGAGGATCATAATCCCCCACACATACCCTCTTCAGTGTCTTTTTCTAAACGAAGTGAAGGTGAAATTATGCTCTGTTGTTATGGTGTTTTTACTCTAATTCATGGATATATATCATTCAACAAATCTTTTTGATTAGCTAATAAACAGAAGGACCTGATTACAGTGAATCTGTGGGTGACAGACACTATTTGCACCTTCAATAGCAATACCTGATCTAAATAATAATTTCAGAAGTACCACAGGTAGTATGTGATTTACCTGAGAAATAATACAAGCACTATGCAGTACGATGGTGACTCCTAGTCCACATTCCTGGAATGCTACAGGGGCTATATTTCCATCGAAGCAAAAAAAAGTGTTATGTAAGAACAAAACGTAGTCAACCTGGAGTAGGGCTGATGGAGAGAAAGGGTTAGGGTCAAAGACCTAGCAAAATCCCTTCCAAACAATATTCCTGGACTTTGGGAATGGTTTCTCTCTTTCTGAGCTTAAATTTCTTAATTTGTTAAACACACACACACACACACTTACTTTACTAGGAAGCTTTGAACATTGAATGTGAAACGTTCCTTGTAATGTCTGGCTCAATGTCATAATAAATGTCTTAGTAATGTCATTAGCTTAAAAGAGTATAGGTCTGGCCCGTTTCCAACATATACCAATGAGAAGAACAATGAAACAATCTTTAATATATTCCTGGTCAGAACAGATGGCTAATATCTTCCAGATCCTAAAAAGATGTTACTTATATTCCCAATAACCCAACACAAGATCTTGTAGCACCCATTTAGACACCTGAGAAATTATCAAGTCTTCTTGAAAATTCTCAGAAAGTTCTTTCTCCTGCTCCTTCTAGGCTTAACCTCCACCATCAGTTACCACAGACAGTGACTACTTCATGCCTGAAATATTATAATAATCAGCTCATTTTTTTCTAAACTGTCATTTTATTCATATAATTCCTTTGATCTAAAAAATTTTGAT
Source organism: Craseonycteris thonglongyai (assembly GCA_004027555.1). NCBI lineage: Eukaryota > Metazoa > Chordata > Mammalia > Chiroptera > Craseonycteridae > Craseonycteris > Craseonycteris thonglongyai. The sequence continues at coordinate 24,640 of PVKE010018693.1, forward strand.
GAACCTTCAGTGCTCAGAGAACAAATTCCAATTCCTTAGTCTGGTGTTAAAGGTGCTTGATGATCTCATGACAATTTACTTTTTAAGCCTCATTTTCTACTAGCCCTTGACACTAACCTCACGTTTCAGGCCATCTGGTCTTCTCACTGTCCCTGCACCTGCTCTGAGCTTTTTCTGATATGTCTTTGCTCATGATGAACTGCATGTCCTCTCCCTTGCCACTTCTCCAAAGCTAATCAATCCTCCAGAGCCCAGCATAAACGTCATCTCTTCCACAAGACTTTCCTGATAATCCAAACAGAAAAGACGCTTCTCTTTCTGTATGCAAGTCACTAATGTACTATGCAATTGCAATAATCTGAGTTGATGATCATGTTTTTTGGGGGTTTTTTTCTGCCTATTACTTAATTGTACTTTTTGAATTTGTTATCTGTAAGGGCAAAACATGTCTCTTGCAATTCTGTATCCATTTGAGTACTTATCACCCTATAGGATGCATAGGGGATGGTTCACTTATATTTATCAAATAATTACATACATATAATATCTTATTTCTTATTCCTTAGTAGCATTCATCTATCAATTTCCAGATAGGTACAGAAATCTGACTAAATTTTTAAACTTCAGCTATTCCATTCTATGTATAAAATTTGAATCGTGATTTATTAATTTGGTTACTCACTGGTACAGTAGCACATATAAAGTAGAAAACGGGTATTCAACCAATGTTTGTTAAGTGAATAAATAAGTAAACAGCTATAAATTAAGGTGTATCCATTTCACAGATACCTAAAGATTAAATATTATGTCATTCCTGCCTAAAGTAGTACCTAATCCTGTTAAGTTCTATTATAATTTTTAAAATATAAAAAATAAAGTCTTATTTAAAAAAAAATAAACCTTACAGTAGAAAAAATAATTGAAACATGGGGATATTATAATCTTAAAATTCATTGACTGATAAAGAGTAACTGAATGCCTACTGAATATCAGACTTTCAAGTGTTATCGTGGAAATCAGAAAACATAGGTGGATCAGAAATTTAGGTTGATTTCAAAGCCTGCTCTTTCTTTCAAACATTTTGTTCTCAATAATAAACCTTCAAAGCCGGTTTTATCCTTTACTACCAAATTTTAAATGTGACCATGAACAGACTGTAACATGATGTTGTCGGCAAATCCCACTGTCTTCTAAGCTGGCCACTCTCATTAGTGTGAGTGTACATGTTGATAAGCCCTACGGGGCATTTATATGACACCAAAGAACTCTACATGACATTCCTCTAGTTAAGATTTTACTCAGGGATTCTGGGTCTCTCTGTACTGCTATTTCCTTTTTTTTTTTCTGTAGCATTTATTCACACTTGACCCCGTGTTTTAGAAAGTGCACACAAGTCAGTATTCCAGACATTCCAGGGAGTTGAAGAACCAGTGTTGCAAGATGAAAAACAGAAGAATTCTGTTGAACCTATAAAAAGGATGGCATTTTGCCTGGCCCTGAGCTGTTCTCTACAAAATTGAAGTTTTTACAGCTTGCGTCTCTTTGATTTGTGATCCAGAGAGTAGCCTATCTTGGCCATTACTGAATCATAAAAGTTCCCTGCCTCTTCCCAGCTCATTTTATTTAAAAGTAAAAGAGAAACCGTTTATCTTGCAAAATGTGTTTTCTTTTCATTTTTTATTTTTTTCATTTTTGCACAGTTGAAATGGATTCTACAAGGGTTCAGGGAAAGCACAGAAATGGTCATTTGAAAAGACCATGGAGCTGGTGTCAGTAAGATTATTTGAGTGACTAGATTGGAGTGGGTGTCATGAGAGTAGAGGACTTTGCAACACTTCCCTTGCCACACCACGTTGTTAAAGACCGGAAGCTTGCACTCGTTACTCATTTTCATCTAGGAAGTAGTAGCATAGAGCCGTATAGCACATCTGAGTCAGAGTCTGGCTTAACCACAAAATATTGATTGGTTCAGGAGGAAATTGGCTGAGCGTGAAGGAGACTTCAATAGAAATACCTGTGTATTTCATATTCCTTGGACAAGAGGGAGATGCATGGAACCTTCTTAACAACAGCTAATTTTCCAGCTGAACTATATCACCTTTAACTTAACTCTTCTTTATATATTTTTAAAGATCTATTTTAGTGTTTTGAGATAAAGTGAGAGAGAGATGGGAGAGCGAGAAGGGGAGAGGGCCCAGAGCAGTCTTCATAGTTACACAACTGGTGGCCACATGGGGCAGAAACTGAACTGGAGGCCTCCCACATGGGAGGTGAGAACCTTCACTGCCATCCCAGTGGTTATCAGCTGTGCCACAGTTCAGCATATGGGTCTCCCAGACCAGGCCCAGGGTTTGATCCCTGGACCTCACAGTTGCAAGACAAGCACTCAACCTGCAGAGCCAACCCACATCCCCTCTTCTTCATAGTTTAATTATTCCTTTATCAACACACGTGTGATCAGTGCATTTTATGTCATCACTATCCTTGCTCCTGGGAACCAAGAGTACAATCATACCTCTTCTTCAAGAATCTCTCAGGCTATTTGATACCACATAGCCTTTACCCAGCCCTGCTACAAGGCTGTACCTGAAATTATCTACACAAAGTCACACACTTTGGGATTTAATACATGACTGCAATTATGACTATAATATATCCTTACTGGTTCTCTCATTGTCATTCTCTCTAGCCCAGGAAAGATATTTCCTATAGAATCAAGGAAAATCATGACAACATCCATGACTGTCCTGATCAGTTCTAAGAATTGTTTCAATGCATAACAAAGCCAATTTTTTTCAGGAGTGCCACACTGAAATTAGTTTTCTATTTCATTTGGTCCAAAATGTATTGCCCCCTTTAAGAAGTATGACTTTTATAAGAAAATAAGTCTGGAAACTCAGAGGCCAGGTATAAACTGAAAGAACAGCCATTGGCAGATAGAGATGAAAACAAATATTCTACATAAATTTGGACAGTTCCTTTCTCTGTTTTAAAATATCTCTTGAGATGTTGGAAATAAATGAGTGTGAAAGTAACAGTTTCTCAGATTGGTGAGAAAAAACTCACAGGTGTTTAATGTCCTCTGTAGCAAGATGTCCTTGATAGCAATGTCTCTCTCTTTTCTCTCCGGAGGAATCTGGAGAATGTACGTATGGTCTCAGTGCTTGAAAAGAAAAATACAGCCATCCTTTTCATTGTCTTCAAATGGCCTAAATAGGTGAACAAACCCGCTGCAGCTGAGTCAGAGGGAAGGTAGCCATCTGTTAAAGATAAGCAGCCGTGGGTTGCTTTGAAATTGAGCCAGCCCTGAGATTGAGGACAAGCTTCAAGAAAGGGCTTTTGACTTCCAAGTTAATCACTTGGCCCTAGTTAATAAGGAAATTGAAGGATTCATGAGCAGGACACTGAGGTCCCTTAGAAGCATTTATGTCTTTAAAACCGTACTTTAGAATTGCCCACCTATCAAGATGTTATTATTCAGGCTAATGTTAATATGGCCTTATATTTTGAACAATTGTGTGAGATATTTGAGGCTCAATGCATTTGGAAGGACTGGTATAAGTGAGGCAGGCAGCAGAGGGCAACAGTATTACAGTGAAGAATTCTGGCTTCAGTCAGACTATCTGAGTTCAAATCCTGACTGCTTAGCTCTGTGACCTTAGACAAGCTCCTGAACCTCAGATGTGAATTCCTGAACTGAAAAAATTAAGTAAATGACACTATCTACCTCATCAGAATGATATGAGAATTAAATGAGATGATCTCTATAAAGATATTAGCTTAACTCCTAGCAGACAGTCGGGACTTCATAAGAGCCAATGTCCCATTAAACTTGACATTACCCATTTCAGTATCCCTCCAAAATAGTGTTCTCAGCTTCAAGAGATTTTTGTATTTCTAGTGCCTTTTAGTGGCAATAATAGAAACTAAAGAGCACTGACAACATTTCCCTGTGAAAAGTGTGCTTTAGCTAAGAAAAGTTTGAATAGTCCCTTTAGACGGCAACAACCTGAGGACGCTTTCAAAAAGGTTAAATTCTGCTTTGTCACTGGGGAGCTGGCCAGAGGCAACTGACATACCTCTTCAAGATCAATTCCGTTTCCACCTTAAATATAGATATACAAGCAAACAGACTTACTTTATTAATCCCAATTCAAAATAGAAATGATAAACTATCAGGTTCTCATGTGGTAGTTCATTGGGCCTGGAGCTTTTAATGTGTTTGTTTTTTTCTCTCTATGGTGCAATAAGGAAAGGTGCATATGGTGGCGGCGAAAACCAAGTAAAGATAATGGGAGACTATCTTAGATAGAGCTATATCACTTTATGCCAATCATGGAACTGGATACCAAGGTTAATAAGCTTGACTCTAGCAAGACATGTAATACTTTATGATATTTCATTGGATGAAGAGAAACAACCTGGGAATAGGTAAGGTTTCTATATATGCATATATGTCATCAGAGGAAATACTCCATGAATATTCATCAAGTGACTGTGAACACCGAATTGGTGAATGCTGAACCATTGTTCCTAAGGGAAAGCCAGGGTTAGGTTCCCACAAGCCTCTAATCACAGCCTTTTTTTTTTTTTTTTTTTTTT
>PVKE010018694.1:0-29237 GCA_004027555.1 Craseonycteris thonglongyai
CAGTAGTGGGATGGCTGGGTCATATGGTAATTCCATTCGTAATTTTTTGAGGAATCTCCATACAGCCTTCCATAGTGGTTGTACCAGTTTACATTCCCACCATCTGATAAGGGCCTAATATTAAAAATATACAAAGAGCTGGTACAACTCAACAAGAAAAAAACAAGCAATCCAATTAAAAAATGGGCAGATGACCTTAACAGACACTTCTCTCGTGAAGACATACATATGGCCAACAGATATATGAAAAGATGCTCCACTTCACTAGCAATTAGGGAGATGCAAATAAAAACCACAATGAGCTACCATCTTACACCTGTTAGAATGGCTATAATCAACAAGACAAGGAATTTTGTTTTTTAACATATCAGACAGTTGAATTCAAATCAAGAGGGTTAAATGAAGAAAATAATTATTTTTAATAATGAAAGTTATACTCTACACAGAAGATATTACAGAACTAAATATGGACATACCAAGTGTCAAATATAAAAATATATAAAACAAAAGCTATTATAAACACAACACATAATTTTAAACAATGTAATTGTAACTAGGCTAATCTTTGACACATTGCTTAGACGATATATAAGAATATAAAAGTTTAGATAACACAAAAAGCCACAATAATAGATGCCTGATAAACTTTGCAAACTGAGAATACACTTTCTTTCTAAATTCTCTTTAAATATCTACCAAAATATAAAATAAAATATGATAAGAAAAACATCAAGAGGTGACATAATATGGTCCTAACCATGTGACTTTGTTAAAAAAAAGTTTAAAATGTTTGATTGCAACTAGTAACAATCATTAAGCAATTTTAAAATACTCATAAGTAACAACTTATTTTTTTCTTAATTAATAGTATAAGCTATTTAGTGAATAATAATGGGAGCCACCTATCAAAAGCTGTGCTCAGAGGAAAAATAATAGCCTTAAGTGCTTTATTAGTAAATAAGAATAAATAAAAATAAACAATGTATTCAATTCAAATGCTAAGAAAATTAAATTAGCTATCTAATCTTCTACCACTCACATTGACAAATATTGAAAAGAATTAGAATACTTATTATTCATAAATATTTGAGGGGGGAAAGAAAACACTGTTTTTGATTGTATAAATCAGTATAACCTTTTTTGATTGTGGATTGCCAGTAAGCATAAAATCCCTAGCAATTTCACTTCAACAAATTTATTCTAACGATGGATATGCTCAAAGATCTAGTTTGGTATTTAAACCATAGAGCATATGCTTATGCCAGTTAAAGTTCTGACAGAGGATTAAAAAAAACTAATATAAAGAAAAAAAGAATAAGGTAATATTGTTAAATGATTCCCGGACCTAGTATTGTAGTTATGTGCCACGTCAGATTGTCATTTCTTCTAGAACCAGAATTGTAAAAGGAAAGTTTTTGTTCTTTTCACCCATAAGATTTGTAAGATTGGTTCCTACCCCCTTAATACAGCATCCTAACTCACTCTCTCTAAATGGTGACAGAAACAAGACGGAACATACTCCTTGATATAACCCCCTCCCATCTTAAAAATTAAGGTTCTTAGTAAAACATCTTCCAAAACTCCATCAATTTATGGTAACCCATGTTCCACTGAATGTAATTCCTCACACATCAATAGGTACAAGGAGGCATATAAAATCATCTATTACTTAATTTCTTTATTTATCCTCCTAGAAGTATGGCAATAGTCATTAACAATGAATATGATCAAAAAGAGTGAAATATTGCAAGACCTCAATTTCCATTTTATTTATTCCTTCCCCACTTGAAACCTAGCAATCTCTGCAGGTAACTTTCCACCATTTTCATTAAGAATCTTGCTCTCTGGACATTGTTTTTGTTTGTTTGTTTGTTTGTTTGTTTGTTTGTTTGTTTAGATTTGTTTTATTGTTTGAGAGAAGGTGAAAGAGAGAGTGAAGAGGGAAGGCCCACAGCAGTCTCCATAGTTGTACATTATTAGTTGTGATATAGTTCCATTTCACACAGGTGGATGTGGGGCCACAGGGGGCATGAACAAAACTGGGAACCTCTCAAATGGGAGGCAAGAACCTTCATTGCCATCTGTTGGTTACCAGTTGTGACTCATGTCAGCATATGGGTTTGCATGGGCCAGAGTTAGGATTCGATCCTTGGACCTCACAGTTGCAAGACAACTGCTCAACCTGCTGAGCTATCCCAACAGCCCACTCTGAAAATTTTTTGATAAACTCATTCATAGAAATAATAGTAAAGTTTACATGTTAAAATAGTGGTCAGAGTGAATGCCAGCATTTTAAGGGAAGGGAAAGAGATGTCCTATTGTGCCTGAAAACCTAAAACTTAAAATATGGTCTCATACATTTCAGTCTGGAGAAGTGTCACACCAGTTACATAAGGTTACAGGACAACTCTAAAATTTTCAAGTGTTTTAACCTCACTGCAGAAATTGAATAGATAGATAGATAGAAGATAGATGATTGAAGATAGATGATAAATTAGATAGATAGGAAGAATGAATGACAGACCATAGACAGACAGATAATCTGGTATAAGAAAACAAATTTGATCTAACTAGCTATGTTCTCTTCTCAAATATTCTGGCAGGATCTATTATCTTTTTAAAACAAAAATGTGAGTAAATTAACATGACAATTTCAAATGAGTTTTCAAAATATCCTAAGGGTTATTCTGGTTTATTTATAGCTTTTTACTATGACATCTTCTAATTCTGCATCTCATGGTTTCTTAAATCTCTCAAACCATTTCCCTTTTGTTTGCTGTGTCATTTAGGGTAAATGAGGCTACTGCACTATTGCAAGGGAAACCCTAGGCAAAGTATTTTTATCCACTCTTTTGAAGGTTCCCATTCAGTGACAGTACCCATAATTCTACTCTTGGTGCTTTCTGCTTTTATTACCAAGTTCTCCTTCCCCAGAAGACACAAAAGGAAAAAAGTTAAGTCTCCACATTGCTCCCTGGCTTACTAGCATCTCTTATAAGGAAACCCATGATAAACCTGGATCATTGGAAGTGGTTAAGAAAATCTAGCAGGACTGACCACATGAAAAATACTTACTCTTATTCATGTGTTGGAAGCAAGAAAAAAAAAAGTTGTTCCCTGGATATTTTTTCTTTTCCTCCCCAAATTACCTAATTTGCTCAAAAGATTTCAGGTCAATGAATTAATAAAAGGATCCAATAATAACTCCTTTTTTATAAAACTGTGGCAGAATAGAAAAAGAAAGAGAAAATGGGGAGAAAAAAGAATGGTCAAAGAGAGGAATGAAAGGGTTGGTTCCTGCTGGGTCCCCTTTGGCTGAGACTTAGCTCCATGTGGCCTTCAGGAAGTAACTGAGGGAGTAATTCCAGTCAGGGAACTTTACCTTCCTGAAAGAGCAATTGCTGTAGTGGAGGAAGGGAGAAATTGCTAGGTGAGAGAATTGACACTTTGGGACAAGGAGGGTTATGTGGTGTTTCCCAAGCCATCACCTCTGGGGTACTACCAACCTGCTCACTGACTGGACAGTTGTGTTATTATTTCTCCGTCACTCTGCAAAGATCTCTAGCTACCTCCTCTAAGCAAACTAAACAATTACGTGAGGTTTTCAAGAAAGACATAATACAGGTTTCATATTCTCAACAAGTGTAGGGTCTAATTTTCCACAGTAGAAATCTCATACTCTGAAACCTACCTGATGTACCGGAAAAAAAAAAAAAAACTATCAAAAAGAGTAGATTTAAAATCAATTTGCTCTAGTATTTCATTTTTCTCCCACATTTCTACAAATTAAAAAGCTGCCTAATCCAAAGGTAATGGTAAAAAGAACCTTAAATCTTCAAACCAATGTTTGGGAATTTGGCTCGTCCAAGCCTTTATAAAAAGTAATGGAAGCAGAACCTCAAATCACACACAAGGCTTCTGAGGTCCCCATCCCTGTCTTTAAATCAACTTTAGCTAGTGCTTAAGTATCTGAACAGCAGACGTTTCAAAACAATGGGTCATTTAATTTCCAGTGTATATGTTCTATGAAACCCTAACATTTAAGAACTTACCATGTATTATAATATATAGCTCAGCTTTTTTATGTTTAAAACATTCTCCACATTCCGGAGTGCTAATTAGAGGCTAAATGCCTGGAAATTTTCTCCTTTAACTATTTCATGGACATAAACCTATTTGATATTTTTGTTGTCCCTAACTGCAATGTTTTGGTAGGTACTTTGGAAGCTCTAGAAAATGTAATGTCTGCCAACCAGTGTCACCCCAATAAATTTAATTAATAAAAAATAATAATAAAAAGAAAGACAGAAGTGGAAGGAGCAAAGACAGGAAGTTGGTGGTTTTGTAATTCCTTCCTCAAATAGATATGCCTAGTGAAGCTGACTAGAGAAGAGGGAAGGAAGGTATTGAGGACTCAGACCCAATGAGCGGAGTTCCTGTGGAACCAGCATCCCTGGTAGCTGAAACGTACTGCCGCAGCCCAGAGCATCAAGACAAGCTGTCAACTTCCAGGAAGAATTAGCACACTTGAGAAGAACATTCATAATTAGTTGATTTGAAGTTACATGGTTCGATTTCCTGATTTTTTCTTTCCAAAACTTAATGATAGTCTCCTTCCTTTTTTTAACCAGCATTTTACAATTATAATTTAGAGGTCATTGGAAGAACGAGTGTACAGCCTTTTCTATTTTATGAGGCGCAAGAGGAGAGAGTGAAGTACTCAGGGATATTTGCTTCTCAAAGTCAATGCTTTCTTCTATAAGGCTGCTCCCTAAGTTAATTTAAGCAACTTGTTATTTGAAAACTATGTATGTTTTTGGATGAGTAGTATTGCCTGTTTTAGTCCTCTATTGAGAGAAATTTAAGTGTGCAAACATAATTGCCCCTTTTCTTCTCTCATCCCAAAGTAGATGTTTCTTTATACTACAGAGGCAATCACAAAATACTCAAAACAGTTTGAATAGCTTCTTGCAGTCCCCCATATAAACTCCATGGCGCTGGCATGCACATTGTCAACATAGGGTAAATAATACTTAAATGAATCTCTACTTTCTCAGCCAGGAGGACTATTTTCCTACCAGAATCTCCTTCCAATTTGACTTAATTATGCTCTAAGAAGCTATCAGCACTACGTTAAGTGTGCTGTAAAATGAGACTTGTATTACGGTTTGTGATCATTAGTATCCCTTTGCTTTCTGAGAAGCTTTAGAAAATCTTCACACTCTTGTGGTTTAAAGAAATACTTCACTCCAACTTCTGGAAGAGTCCTGAAGTCAGGAGGGCTTTGGGAGATCCCCAGCCCGACAATGTCAATGTTCTAACTTGTTTCAAAAGCAGCTCATTAAATCACACTTTCTCTTTACAATAACATCTCCTACTGTTAGTCATTCTCATATATTTTACCCAACCAACTGCTTTAACCACCCAAGAACATGATGTCCCTATAGATAGGCATTTTCAAAAACAGAAATTAGAAAACCATTAGTGTATAAATCACATCACTCACAGGAAGAAAGTATTGTGGATTTATGGACCCGAGGTGCGTTTTCTAATGCAAAACCAGGTTAGAAAGCCCAAAGGAGAATGAATGTTTATTCATAATTCCAAATGGAATTAATTGAAGCAATTTAGATCCGGTTTAAAAACAACATCTTCCATGGGAAGTGCTACAATTGTCTTTCACAGTGCGTTCATAGGCCAGCACTGCATTTTGATTACTCTTCTTCAGGGACCAGCTTTAGTCAATTAAAAATGATTTATGATTCTGGAGAGGGTGGGGGAGTTCATCCATCTACATAGCAACAAATCTATCTAACTTGGGACTGAAATTTTTTCAAAAATTCAGTAATCTGATTGGTTGACGTCAAGAGGTGAAAGAGATTTAAGATCTTGATATAATCAATATGAATGTTCTCTTGATTCTTAAAACCAGGAGTACATTTCTTGCAGTCAGATCTATGGAACCACAACCCTGCCACTCACTAAACACATTTGGGTTTCCCTGTGTGGGTCCCAAGTCGCTCTATCAATCTCATGTTTGTTTGATAGCAGAGAGTAGTGACAGACCATTCTGAGGTTTAAATTAATCGTGTCCTTTTAGTTAATGCCTGAGTGCTTCTGGATTACAACGTGTTCTATACATCCTGCATTTTAAATCTATCTGCCTTTTAAACTGAAATATAGCAGAAAAACATACTTTTTTTAAGTAAGAATTTTTTTGAACTAAAAACATTTTGTATTAAAAGAAAATGAACTAAACAACTATACCACAAATAATTCCACAAATCAGCGCTTTGACTCTTGACACTTTGTATTTGTAATGAAAAAACTATTCTTGTCTGAAATACTTGTGTTCTCTCCCCATTCATAACTCTTCATTATAAACCATTTATCTTGGCTTCATTATTCCTTCATGTTCACCCGTTGCTCTATTTCCCCTGCCTCAAGCAGGCCTTCATTAAATCAGGCCAGGGCCTCTGCTGTGACCCTGTGGCTGGTTGTCATCTGCTTCTTCTCTCTTCCCATCAACTTGCATGTCAGTACTAGGAATGCTTCCGGAATACCCTATTGAGTGACATACTGCTCCAATCAAAAACTCCAGTATTGCCCTTGCACAACAATTATTAACAACTGGGGCCTTGGGGGGGTGGGGGTGTTCCAAGGCACAGAGAGCAGCTGAGTAGATTCTGTGTCCATGTTCACTTCAACCAGAGCAGTTACCTTGATCTGTTAGTATACTGAGTGTCCCTGTTTAGTATATTAGCACTTTCACTATTATCTGCTTAATATGTTGGAAAAATGTCATTTGAAATAGCATTTCACAATCTTGAAAATGTTTCCAAATCATTGACCTACATACAGAATAAAGAGTAAATAATTACATATCATGTTCAAGGCCCCGTGGTCTGATCTTATCCTACCAATGGAGGTGGCTGAACTGTGGGAGTTGGGTTCAGTTCCGGGTCAGATTGCATGTGCTTAAATCCAGAGCCCGCTCCTTGCTAGGACTGTGACCTTTACTTAGCCTATTCCTAATCCTTTCTGAGCCTCTAAAATGCTGATAGGTACCTAGCTAATAAACTTCTTGTAAGGATTAAATAAAATGATATATAAGTAAAGCACTTAGATCAGTGCCAGGCACAAAGTCAGGGATCCATGGTAGCCATTAGGATTTCCTCTCAAGCCTTCGGTGCTATTAATCCCTCATGTGAACTTGTTAGAAATGCAGAGCCCTGTCACCTTTCCACAGATACTCCCTGGTTTTTGTGTACACCTCCCCTCTTCCAAACCCATATCCCCAAACTGGAAATGCCATCACTTCTGGAGGCTGCTACATTACAAGCAAGAAGGAGAAGGGAGCAGAGAGGATATTGAGGAAATAGCAATTAAAGCACGTTATAAATACAGTTTGGTATTTGAATGTCCTGCTCTCTCCAAGTCACTGTTCACTGAAGCGTGATATTGAGGAATTAGTACTTTGCTTCGATGGTGGGGTGGTAAGAAAACTGAAAGATGCTCATTTTTACTGACAGAATCCCATTTGCTAAAGACACCCTGAGCAAAGATTAATAGACACCATCCCAGAGCTAAATACTTACAAAGCCATTCTGATCTATCAAATAATTCAGATTTTAAATCGAATGCTCCTTTTGGCTTCTTAGACACTAAATATCCCCTGGCTCCTTTCAAAGAACAGGAGTTGAGTTTCGTCTTCTGAACCAACTTTCTTCCCCTTGCTTCATTCTACGCTGTATTGGTTTCCACAAAAAGTAATGTGTTTTAGTATTTTTATATACTTCCCAGCACACTTTGAAAAGGAAGGTAACTTATAAGCACAAAATAATATATTCCAAGAAACCCATTCTGCTTGTAATTACCCATGCAGCTTTCTTTACCTTTTGCAACAACCTCCTGAATATTGATCACTAGAAATGTAATGAAGAATATGACGCTGGGGAATTTTCTTATCTCTTGAATTGTACTAAGTATATTTGAGGTTGAAGGGGGGAAGGTGATTTTAATCTTATCAAGTCACATATACCACATTTAATAAATTTGTTTCAATATGTTGATCAGTTTTATGGAAGTCTCAGTCCTACTTGCCTTGCTAGTTTCCTTATTAGATTTTCAATTTTTGTACCATTTGTGACTAGTCAAATCATTATAACCTTAGATTTAATATTTTTCTAGTTTTCCATTTTTCAGTAACCATAGACATGCCCTGTTATGTGTCTGCCAATTCCAAAATTCAGTGCCTTAGAGGAAAGGGAGGGATCTTTTGCCTTGGCTCCTAGAGCTGTAACAACAGCCTGGTGGATTTCCTACACATACACATCTGGCTTTTTGCCTTTGTTGTCCAGAACAAATCATTTCCGGGAAATCTTTGGCTACATACATAGCCAAAGTGGGGTGGAGTCCACTTAGCCCATTCTGTCCATTGGCGAAGGATCAGGGTAGGACATATCACTGCATTTGTCTTTAAATCTTTTTAGTGACTTCACACAACTGAAGGGGGAAAAACTTTATAGAGTTTATGAATCAGCTGCTTACTCTGTGCCAGACTCTGTGCTACGTACTGGAAATTCAAAAATACAAGTGTCTTTTTCTTCAAGCGATTCATCATCTACTGAGGGAGACACAGTCATAAACAAACAGATAAATATGCCATCCTTGGTTACTAACTGAAGCAGAACAAACGAGAGGAGACACTTACTAAATGCTCATACACCTTATCAGAAGGGGATCCAGGGAAGAAAAAATTTGGCATTCATAACCTACCAGTCCCAGGGATAATTTCAAGCCTATTTATGAGTATTGAGCCTGAGGAGGCCCACCCTAACAGAACCAAATGAACCATTCATAAGAAATGCTCCTGTCACAAGGGGGTTATATTCCAAAAGAAAGCACTCTGAGATCCATTTTGTGAAATGCAACACGCATACTACCGACATGGAAGATGTGACACAGCTGGTGATAATAGGCCACAGCTGAGGAGGCCTTGAAACGTCTCTAACTTTCCTAGAGGCATCATGTATGCTAAATAAATAAGTAAATAAAATAATAGATAGGTGATGGGTGGGTGGATGGATGGATGGATGGATGGATAGATAGATGAAAACCTGCTTTTCACTTTCATGAACATTCCCCATTTAGTTATGATCTCTTCACATGTGGGGTCAGAGTTAAAGTCTTTCAAGAAAATTTTAAACTTCAACTGAGAACTCATCTACTCTGTTTAAATTCTTTAAACTGCCTCATGATGATAATAAGAGCATATTTATGGAGGAATGTCATCAATCTTGGATATTCCCAAGAGAGGTGAGAACTCCTTGGGGAGGGTCCCAAACCCACCCACAGTTTTTATTGCTCACTTTGTACCGGCCTCTGTAGATTTGCTTAAAGATGTGTAAAATTTCATGTAGTTTGACAGTCCCCCGAGGGCTCTCATGTGTGTTGTTTATTCCTCTCTGTATGTGATAGAACAGTCACTCATAATTTTCTTCCTGGACAGCTTTAGAGGCTTGGAGAGACTGTAAATATTTAGTTTTTAAAGTCAAAATTATCCACTTTTGTTCAAAATACCTCCGTTTGAAAAAGTCTGAAACATCTGTTCAGAAAATCTGATAGCCAGTTTCGAGCCTAACACAAAGTATAAAGAAAAACACAATGTGGTATCACCTATAAGAGAAGGAAATGTGGAAGATATGGAAGTGGGACACGGTCTGGAAACCAGATGTATCTGTTAGAATGTTAGGGGCTACAAAAAAATAAATAAATAAAAAATAAGTTCAAAATTATTTAATCAGTTGAGCACACTTATTTTTTTCTCCAAAGAAGTTTAGAGATAGGGATTTTCCAAGATTAATTAATACAGCAGCTTACTGATAACCACAAAAATTCTTGTTCTTTCCTATATTCTCAATGGGCTTTTTTTTTCTCAGTCTTATGTCTTCATAGCTGCAAGCTGTCTGCAGCTGCTCCAAGTTTCATATCCCACCAATTAATCTTAAGGAGGGAGAAGAGAGTCCACCTCTTTCTTATCCTTTTTTCCCTGAGCAAAGTACACTTTTCCAGGTGCCATTATGTAGAATTATCTTTATGTCTTACTGATGAGAATTCTGTCACTTGCCTATTCCTAAAACAATTAATAGCAAGATAATGGAGTTACCCATCACTATTTAACTTCCTATGGTTGGGGCAGTGCTTGAAGTTCTCAGCTGCCCAACACCTGAACAAAATTGGAAGGAAGCAAAAATGACTGTTGGGTACACAATCAAATATCTATCACACCAGAGCATACAAATGTCTTACTTTGCTTTTGATCCAGTCTCTCTAATGACTGTTGGTCAGGAAAGAAGGCACTCTGAGCACTAGTTAAGAATATGGCTCTTCAGTCATTATGCCTATGTTCAAATTCCAAATCTGCCCTTTACTAGCTACATGGCTTTAAGCAAGTCTTTTAACCTTTCTGTGACTAAATTCCCTGATGGGTACAATATCAGAAAAAATAATACCTACTTCATAAGGTAGCTGTGTATATTAAATTAAATAATGTTTGTAAACTGATTAACAGACTATCTAGCAGTTGGTATCAATAAAGATTAATGATTGTTACTAACATAATCTTACCCCAAAAACTAGATCTCAAGGATTAAAATGATTTAAGAATTATCTTTTTCATTCCACATATTAAAAAAATAGAAAACGAAGAAGAAAAAGACTCCAAAATGAAAGGCCGTGAAAAATCTCTAGAGGTGGGAAAGAGAACGTAGCAGAGTTTAATTGTATCAATAAAAGCTAACATTAGTGCCTAAGCACCCACTTGACTTTAAAGTTCATGTTTAAGCCTTGGATACATAACCATTTCATTTATTTCAGGAGGCAAAAAGAAAAGCACATTTAGCAATATGAACTGGCATGTATGAATTAAGACTTAGTTATCTTTTCAGAAAATATTGAAGAGCAAGATCACATGTTTAAAGCCATATGTATCCAAGCATCTTTGTGTCTTTGTTACTTTCGGTTTTATATTCCACCTATAAGTGAAGTCATATGGTTATTGATTTTTTCAGTCTGACTTATCTCGCTCAATATGCTGATCACAGTCAATAGTTTAGTGGTTACCTGAAGGTAAGGGGAGAGATGTGGGAGGAGTAGGGAGGGGGCATCAAATATATGGTGAGGGAAAGAGAACTGACTCTGGGTGGTGACCACATAATGCAGTACATACACAATGTAATTTTTAGCAACCAATGTCACTCTAATAAATTTGACATTTAAAGAAAAAAACATATTTATTAGGTTCATAGTCTATCTCTCACCATACTCTTTTTCTGGCTATCATTCCTCTTCATTATTCATTTGATGACTGCACCCTATAACAATGCTTAAATTCAAAGTCCTTCTATCTCTTTTTTTCTCTTTCCTTCTCAAAAATACATTTGCCAAGAGACAAACAAGTGAGCAGGAATTTATAATCTTAGCATTAAAATCAGTAACACCTAAATAAGACATCCAGAAACTCAGTTAAACATTGTCTTCAAATTCTAGTTTGTTAATTTGCAAAGTGAATGGTTCCCCCCAAGACCATTTAGATGGCTTTAAACCGTCATCTCAGTCTTTTCCGTTAGCTGTAAATATTTATTATGTGGAATGTCTAATTTACTTGGCTAGTTGTTTTTGTTGTGATCTTAAATGGATTTGGCACCTTAGGAAAGAGAGCTAAAGATAGTTAGCCAATCAAAACAAAAAGATGTGAACAGGTTCAATAAGTACTGCTCATGAATTGCTCTTTGCTCTAAGATAAGCACTCTCTCATATCTCTGATGTGTAACCAACACAAATTAGAATTTTAAATGATACTTGTAAATTTCATTTGTAGCCCCATTTGAAATCTACTCTGAGAAATTTGCAGTCCAAAACTAAGCTCTTAGAACATCAGTGTGTTTCTGGTTTAAATATGACAAACAAAAAGAGCAAATCTTCACTCACATTCTTATAAATCCCTGAAACAATTTTTGAAGTTTGAAAAACATGATTTTGAAGTTTTTCATAAGCTCCTTATGAAAAGTATTCTATGGCTTTTTTCAGTACCAACAAGGTCTCTTAAGCCAGATGGACAGAAAGAAAATCTATAAAGAGAGCATACAAAATCTAAATCAAAAGTACAAATCTCTGAATCATATAATACAATATCCAGTATTCTGTTGAGTTGTAAGTTTACCATATGGAGATAATAAGGGGAAAATTCCAAATACATTCACCATGTATCCTTTATTTCTTGAGGCCTTAGATGTTAGTCTATCCTTACAAAAAGAAAAACTCAAAGGATAACTAATAATACACATAAAGTTAGTTGTTAATCAAACTCAGAAAAAGACAAAACAGTATTTTGTATATAAGTAGACAGTTAAGAAACCATAGGTGTTTCATATAGAATTAGTGTTCACCCAACATGCAACCAAAATTGGGCAAAAATTCAGGGCAATCTGAAAAAACAATCAATACCAGTTAGGGCAAGAATGGAAAATGACACCATCTAGGTCTGTTCTTGCTTAGGAATGTCAAAAGAAAAGATCTATAATGTTTTTTTGGCTTTTCTTTAAAAGAAATTTTTTCCTACTTCTTTGTTCTGCAAGAAAAAATAAAAAACAATAATTAGCAAACCACAGATGAGAGTGAGTTCTCTCATTTAACACAACAAAATATGCCACCCAAGACCACAATTGCTGCCATCTTCATTTACCATGCTCAATTTTTCTTCTGCTTTTTTTTAAACTCAAAGCTTCAAGGAAGGTACAGTGGGTTGTCACTTGAAGTGCCTTAGGAAACCAGCTAAATGAGATGAAATAAGAGTTTGAGGTATATTATCAAGTTACCCCATCAATAGAAACAACAAATACTGATCAATTCTGTGCAATAGTCCTGGCTATGCTCTAGAGATAAGGAGTATATGAGTTAAGTCATCCTTGCTCCTACAGGGATTTATAAAACAGGTAGGGGAAATGACTATATATATAAATAAGTCATGAGCATAAATACTATGACAAAGTTGTACAGAATTGCAAGCTTTCAACTTGGTTTACTATTTCTTTTTAATGAAAAGAGTTTGTTTCAATTTGATTTTCATTCTCTACTCTTCCAAACAATGACAGTAGAGGTAGTAGATGCCTGAGAGATGGTAGAAGGGCCTGAAAACCAGAAGAACCCTAGCACTAACCCCTGAAAAGGTATGGAAGATGTCCCCTTCATATTGGACTTTCTATAGAATGCAAGCTCCATGGGAATGGATAGCATATCTGCCATATTCCCAGCCCTTCCAATAGAACCTAGGGAAATGTCTAGAATTCAGCCAAGAGCTCAATTACAATTAAGTTACCACTATTGTTCAACTATTCTGTGGAGTTTTATGGACAAACCAAACAGGATGACATAAAGCTAGTGTTTAGTATCACTGTTGCACTTTCAATTGTCTAGCCCAGCTTTGGAGGGAGGAGGACAGCATTCTGAAGAGCTGAGGCTGGTAGAGGAATTATTACATACTTGGATCTGAAAGCACACTGACACCAAAGGAGTGGACAGAAGTACAAATGGGATATAGGATCCTAACAAGTTACCTAAACAAAGTAGAGAGCAGGAGACAGAATATGTGTAAGGCAGCTAGAAGTATGAGAAAGAACTATTTCCAGCAAACAGAAGGGAGGCCTGAGATGGGGCTGCTGGTGTCTGTGTGGTGTATGTGTACAGCACCTGTTGTTAAAGAGTCAGAGACCAAGTGGGTATTGACAATCACTGTGTAACTCATCTGACACCAGACCCAAATGCGTCCTCTCAGAATCAAATGGCTCCAAAAGCATCATCCAAAAATTTAGGTCTATAGTAAAGTGACACAATAAATATACAAAATGTAATAGCATTCGTTGGAATAAATGATTAGAAAATATGTTTTTAAAGATACAATTCACAATAGCAATAAAAAAAATCATAAAACTAGCAAAAACATTCAATACCTATTCAAAGGAAATTTTACTAAGAGTAAAGACCAGAATGAAGAGAGATAGAATACTCCTGATTTAAAAAATTCAGTATTTCAAAACTATCAATTTTCTCATGATAATCCCTAATTTGATTATAATTTTGATCTATATCCAACTGAATATTTTTCATACCTGACAAACTCTAATATTTATTTAAAAGATAGAATTTAGAAAAGAGTCAAGAAATAATTTTTTTTTAAGATTTATTTTTATTGTGTTTTGACAAAGAGAGACAGAGACAGAGAGAGACAGAGAGAAGGGGGAGGGGCCAGAGCAGTCTCCGTAGTTGACAGCATTAGTTTTCCATATAGTTTCACTCCACAGGTGGGCTCCAGGCTGCGCAGGGCAGGAACTGGGCCAGAAGCCTCCCCTGCATAGGCCCCAGCAAGAGCTGAACTGGGAGCACACCCCAGCTCAGCAAGTGGGTTTGCCTGGGCCAGAGCCGGGATTTGATCCTCTGTCTCCGGGGCTGCAAAGTGAGCATTTACCCCACTGAACCATCCCAGCTTTTCCCAAGAAGTAATTTTTAAAAGAACACTGATGGGGAAGCCGGGATGGTTCAGTGGGTTAAGCGCTTGCTTCCCAGCTCCGGGACCAAAGATCAAATCCCAGCCCTGGCCCATGCAAACCCATATGCTGAACTGGGGTGTGCTTCCCATGCAGGAGGCCCCCAGTTTGGTTCCCACCTCCAAGTTCAGCCCCTGCGTCAAGCGGTGAGCCTCCTATGCAGGAGGCCCCCAAGCCAGTTCCCACCCTGTGAGGCCCCCACTCACGTGTATAGAATGAAAACTGAGGACATACAATTATAGAGACTGCTCTGGGCCCTCCCCCTTCTTTCTGTCTTTCTGTCTCCATAAAAAACAATAAAAATTAATACAAAATTTTTTTTGTGAGACTACTTGATTATCTAGTAGGGAAGTCTACTGTGGTATCTTTATATACTAGTTGAATGTCACAAAATCATTTATAAGGTAAGTTTGGGAATGCTGGGATAGCTTAGCAGATTGAGCACTTGCCTTGCAAACAAAAGGGCCAGGGATGGAATCCTGACCCTGGCCTGTGGAAACCCCTATGCTGAACTGTGGCACAACTGGTAACAGCCAGATGGCAGTGAAGGCTCCTGCCTCCCATACAGAAGGTCTCCTTTCAGTTCCCGCCCCACACAGCCTTACATCTATTTGTGTGGAATGAATCTATGTCAGAACTAACGATGTACAACTATGGAGACTGCTGTGGGCTCTCTCTCTCTCTCTCTCTCTCTCTCTCTCTCTCTCTCTCTCTCTCTCTCTCACACACACACACACACACACACACCTTTTCTCAAAACAAAAACAAACAAAAAACTCAAAATGGAAAAGATAAAAGAAAGCAGAGTTTCTAGTATTGAACCCAGAACAGTGCTCCAGAGAATAGCTCTGAAGTTCCTATGAAGAACACCTAGGGTTCCTTGAAAGAAAGTTTGAAAACCACTGTGTTTGATTAATATTGATGTGTACTAGCAAATCCTTTATCATTTCATTCTTTTCCACTACTTCCAATAAATACTCAATTACAGTAGCATGGCACCATACATATTTAATAGCATATTTGTATTTAACAATAACAAAAAATGAAAGATGGGAGAGAGAGAAACCACATGGCAATGCCAGTGAATAGAGAGAATCTGAGGAGCAAAAGATTGAAATACTGTTGGTTAATGTCTTGGTTCTCAAGTGCTCTGTGGTATAAGTACCATGATGAATATAACTCTAGTACTTAAACACTCACTCTTTACAAATTAAGTTCCAAGAGCATGTTCCATTGCTGGACAAAATTATGCCTGGGTAGATTCATTGAAAAATAAAAATGTCCTTATTCAGCTAATTGTTTCATAGGAAATATCAAGAGAAAATGTGACCATTTTTTCAGTCAGGATGGTTGAGTAGGTATAAGCTGTACTTGAATTCTCTCAGGACATTACAGCTAAATTACAAGACAAGCATCACTGAGAATCACCTGAAGTCTAGATGAGCCAAATCCCTACAACCACTCACATACAGCAACCTCAGGACTAGGAAGAGGGACAGAGACATAGAAGGACTGGTCCCACACCCATGTGTTATCATTAAAAATTGGGAGGAATATCTCGGCTGTAGAGGTCCCCGCCTAGAGAAGCAAGGCTTCCCAGCCCAGGGTTCCAGTACCAGAGAGAGAAGTCTTCATAACTTCTGGCTGTGAAACCCAGTGAAGATTCATACTGAGTGAGACAGAGGGCAGCCAGAATCCCAAATGCTCCCCTTAAAGGACCTATGCACATACATAATCACTAACAGACTCACTTGCTCTGAGTTCCAGTGCTGGGGCAGGAGCTCAAACGGTGCCAGGGACATAAGGGGAGGAACTGAGTTGTCTTGCTTTGGGGTGAAGGCTGAAGGAGCAGCTCTCTCCCAGAGGGGGACACTGGCAGAAGCCTTTGTTTCTTTGTTGAACCCTCCCTCTTCCTTATGCGCAGGTGCAGATGGCCTCCATAGCTGAATCTCCATCAAACTGGCTATCAAGTTTCTTCTGCCCTACCCAGCTTTTGGGTACACCCAAGCCACTTCCAGTTGCTTTTTCCTACAAATGACCTGTCAGAGCTTATGCTGCAGACTTATCTAAAATCTCTCAAAGGTTCAAAAAATCCAAAAAAAGCTTCATCTGCCGTCAGCAGGTCCTGTACCTCTGGCTGAGTAGCCCTAAGCCTGGCACTAGCGACAGCCAGCCTCAGTTTGCAGATTGGCCTCTCCAGGCACCTCCAAACCCAGCACAAGTGGCAGCCTTCTGCAGATTGCTTTGTGGCTCATACCAGATGGCCTTGGGCAGGGAACATGCTGTGGTTTACCTTGGCCTGCAACTGATTCCCTCCCAGGAGGCCACAGGGCTGGCACATGAGAATAGCTTTGGACAAAGGCTGAGCATCATTCAGCCACCTCTGAGGATAACACACCCAAAGGACAGGCTGGCAGGCACCAATGCCCCACTAAAGTAAATCCTGCTCTAGAGTCAGCCATTGCACCACAACTCCTCCACTGTAGCCATGGCTAGGCCTCACAACCAATAAACCCGAGAGTCAGCCCCTTTCATTGATGTAAAACAGCAACCAAGGCTGAACTACAACAGGAGGGCACATACAACCCACACAAGGGACCTATCTGAAGCAGCCAGTGACCAGGAAGACTGTGCCACTGGGCCCCACAGGACACCTAACACATAAGGGCGTTCTACTAAGAGCAAGAGGCATAACAGCCCAACCTAATGCATAGAAACAAACACAGAAAGGCAGCCAACATGGTGGTGGCAAGGGGGCAGGGGGAGCAAAAAAACAAATGAACAAAAACATGTCTCAAATAAAAGAATAGGACAAAGCTCTAGAAAAATAATTAAACAAAATGGAGATAGGCTAAGTATCAGATTCAGAGTTCCAAACATTTCTTATAAGGATGCTCAGTGATCTCAGGGAGAGCTTCAACAAACAGATAGAAAACATAAAGATGGAAATAGAAAACATAAAAAAGAACTGGTCAGAAATGAATAACACAATAACCAAAATGAAGAATACATTAGAGGAACTCGAGAGTAGATTAGGTGAAGCAGAGGATGAAATCAGCAATTATTGAAGATAAGGTAGCAAAAAAAACCCCAATCAGAATAACAAAAAGAAAAAGGAATCCGAAAAATAAAAATAGTGTAAGGGGCCTCTGGGGAAATATTAAGCACACCAACATTCACATCGTAAGGGCACTAAAAGGAGAAGAGAGAGAGAAAGGAATTGAAAACCTATTTGAAGAAAATGATGGAAAACTTTCTTAACCTGGTGATATACAAGCCCAGGAAGAATAGAGAGTCCCAAACAAGATGAACCAAAACAAGGCCATACCAAGTCACATCATAATTAAAATGTCAAAGCTTACAGACAAAGAAAGAATTTTTTTTTGACAGAGAGAGACAGACAGAGAAGAGGGAAGGCCCAGAGCAGTCTCCATAGTTGTACATCATTAGTTTTCAATATATTTCTTTACACAGGTGGGTGTAAGTCTGCACAGGGCAGGAATCAGGCCAGGGGCCTCCCCCATGGTAGGCATGCTCCCTCAAGCTGGGGGCCTCCTACATGGAAAGTGTGCCTGGCGGGGAACCAAACCAGGGGCTTCCCACATGGGAAGTTTGCCCTGGCGAGAACCAAACTGGGGACACACCCCAGTTCAGCATATGGCTCTGCATAGGCCAGGGCCAGCATATGATGCTTGGGCCCCAGGGCTGCAAGACAAGCACTCAACCCACTGAGCCATCCCAGCTTCCCCCAAAGAAAGAATCTTAAAAGCAACAAGAAAAAACAGATAGTTATCTACAAAGGAGCTCCCGTAAGACTGTCAGCTAATTTCTCAAGAGAAACTTTGAAGGCTAGAGGGATTGGCACAAAATGTTCAACATGAAGACAAACAAGGACCTACAACCAGGGGTACTCTACTCAGCAAAGTTATCATTTAAAATTGAAGGACAGGTGAAGTTGGAATGGCTCAGCAGGTTAAGGTCTTGCTTTGCAGCCCTGGGGACCAAGGATCGAATCCCGGCCCTGGCCTGTGTGGACCCATATGCTGAACTGGAGTGTGTTTCCATGTGGGAGGCCCCCAGTTTAGTTCTAACCCCCCAGTTTTGGACCCTGGCTCAAGAGGGCATGCCTCCCATGTGGGACACCCCCAGCTCAGCTCCTGCACTGTGTGGCTCCCACCCACTTGTGTGGAACCAAAAACATGTCAAAAACTGATGATGTACAACTATAGAGACTGCTCTAGGCCCTCTCCTTTCTCTCTGTCTCTCTTTGTTTCTCTGTGTCTGTCAAAAACAATAAAATAAACCTTAAAAAAAATGAAGGACAGATAAAGAGCTTCCCAGACAAGAAAATCAACAAACCAGTATTATAAGGAATGTAAGTTAGAGGGACTTTTTTAAAAAGAAAAAAAAAAATTTTTTTTTAATATTGATAATAATATGGCAATAACTTCAAATTTATCAACAATTACTTTAAATATAAATTAACTAAATGCTCTGATCAAAAGCTATGGTTGAATGAATAAGAAAACAAGACCCTTGTATATACGCAGCCCAGAAGAGACTCACTTCAGATCAAAAGATACATACATGAACAATGGGGTACATATATCTTTGTGAATTAAAGTTTTCAAGTTTTTTGGGTAGATGCCCAGAAGAGGGATTGCTGGGTCATATGGCAATTCCATTCCTAGTTTTTTGAGGAATCTCCACATGCCTTCTATAGTGGTTGTACCAATTTACATTCCCACTAGCAGTGTATGAGAGTTCCTTTTTCTCCACAACCTCTCCAGCCCTTGTTATTCCTTGTCTTGTTGATTAAAGCCATTCTAACAGGTATGAGGTGGTATTTAATTGTGGTTTTAATTTGCATTTCACTAATTGCTAGCGATGTTGAGCATTTTTTCAGCACTGTTCATGGTGACCAAGTCTTGGAAACAACCAAAGTTTCCTTTGATAGATGACTGGATAAAGAAGTTGCGGTACATTTACAGAATGGAATACTACTCACTGATAAGAAAAGATAAAATACTGCCATTTGTGACAATATGGATGGACCTTGAAACCACCATATTAAGTGAAATAAGTCAGACTGAAAAAATCAAGAAATGTATGACTTCACTTATAGGTGGAATATAAAACTGAACGTAACAATGAAACAAAAACTCATGGACACAGTCAATAGTCTAGTCGTTTCCTGAGAGTAAGGGGGGAGGTGGGTGGGAGATCTGGAGGTGGGGGTGAAGTAGGGTAGGGGCATCAAATACATGGTGATGAAAGAGAACTGACTCTGGATGGTGAGCACATAATGCAATGCATATACAATATAATGTAGAATTGTACACCTGGAACCTATGTAATTTTTACCAACCAATGTTACCCCAATAAGTTTTACAATTAAAAAAAAAAAAAGCACACTAATTGAAAGTAAAGGAATGGGAACAAATTATTTCATGAAAATGTAAACAAACCAAAAAGCCCTGATGTAGCAATGCTTATACCAGACAAAATGGACTTTAAAATAAAGGCAATTATAAGAGACAAAGAAAAACCCAGTAATCACACTTCTATATACTTATTGGAAGAAACCCAAAATGCTAATTCAAGGGAACAAATGCATTCATATGTTCATTGCAGCATTATTTACAATGGCCAAGAATTGGAGGCAGCCTGGGTGTCCATCAATAAATGAATGGATAAAGAATATGTGGTCCATATACACAGTGGAATGTTGCTCAGCCATGGATTAAAATGGTTCTAGCCACCTTGACATCGTGGAGTGACCTGAAAGGTATTGTGCTAAAGTATGTGAGACAGAGAAAGAAAGATACAATGTGATTTCACTTGTATGTGGGATCTAAAGAACAAAATAAAACAGAAACCAACTTATAGACACAGAGAACATTTTAATGGTTACCTGATGGTAGGGAGTTAGGCGCAGGGTAAAAAAGGTAAAGAGTGTAAGAAGTACAAATTGGTAGTTACAAAATAGTCATGACGATGTAAAGTAAAGCATAGAGCAGGAGTGTCCAAAATTTTGGCTTCCTGGGTTCACACTGGAAGAAAAATTGTTGGGCTACACGTAAAATACACCAACACTAACGATAGCTGATGAGCTAAAAAAAAAAATCACAAAACATTCTCATGTTGTGAGAAAGTTCACAAATTTATGTTGGGCCACATTCAAAGCTGTCCTGGGCCACAAGCAGCCCATAGGCCATGGATTGGACCATCTTGGCATAGAGAATATAGTCAATAATATGGTAACTATGCATAGTACCAGATGGATAATAGACTAGTCAGAGGGAATCACTTCTTAAATTATGTCCATATCTAACCACTATGCTGTTTACCTAAAATTGAAATAAAATAATATTAAATGTCAAAAAAGAGAGAAAATTTGTACAAATTTTTGCCTCTTCCATTGACTTGAGAACCTCCTTAATTCTTATGGGATATGCAATATCAACTGTACCAAAGGTGAAAGTTTAACTATTTTTTTTTTTAAATCAAAGTGAAGAGTTAATTTGAACTAACCCAGGAGCAGCAGCCCTTAAGAAGACAAAGTCTATATCAGAGCAGATACTTAAGGCTCAGTCATCAAACCAATAGAACAAATTGCGAAAGGTGACAGACAAGCTGCGATAGCTGGTGAAGGCAGTCAGAGGAAGTCTGTTCAGGGAGTTTGGCACACAACTAGAGGACACAGTGTCTGTCAAGAATGTTTTATCAAGTTAGGTGGCTGTTGGTAGTTGGACAATAGGTGTGTCCCAAGACAGACACCTGGTGATGGGGAGTCCAGACCCAGAAAATATGCAGAGATGACAGAAAGCAGCTGCCCTCAGGGAGTTGCGGTGCTAAGAGGGTCCAGGCACAGGATTGACATTCAGGGCTAGCATTTAGTGGCAATTGACATAAAAAGACAGTCACAGTCTGGACAGGACAAAGTAATCACCAGCCCACCCAGGTGGAAATGTAACTATAAGTCAGGGATTTCCGACCAAGGGCTATTCACGCCACTGGGGAAACTTAGCATGTTTGGAGATACTTTGGCTGCCATACTTTGGGAAGGTAGTACAGACATCTAGTGAATAGAAAGAAGCTGGAGATACTGCTACACATCAAGCAGTAGACAGACCAGACCCACACAACAAGGAATTATATGGCCCAAAATAATGTCACCTGAGAAATTTTGATGTAGGGAATAAGATAGGAACAGTGTTAGGGACTATGACACAGAATTGGGAAATAGGAGTTTATCAAACAAACAAGGCAGAAATTGAAGCAAGGTGAATATAGTGAAGTTGAGATGGAACTGAATCACCTGAGCTACCAAACTAGGCTCTTTAGTTTCCTCCTAATTAGGGACATGTAGGTCTTAGGATCTTGAGTAGAAGGCACTCTGGCAGTTGATCTGTGCTTCAACACTTACTAGCCAAGGGACCCTGGGCAATTTATTTAATCTCTATACCTCAATTTTCTTTTCTATAAAATAGGAATAATCACAACATCTGCACTCCGAATTGCTACAAAAATAAAATAGGACAGATAATGCACGGTAAGTATGTCTAACACTGTGGGCAGCTCATACAATGGTTGATAATTAATAGTTGTAGATGGGGGTTGAATAGCTTGGCTTGGGGTAGAAGATGTGTTTAAATATGGGAAGAGAGAAAAGGAAGTGAAGCAGTGCATTGATGTCCCAATCCTCCCCAAAATTATCTGGTGGAGGGTTTTAAGGAAAAATAAATAATAAATCAAGAGTTAAATTTACTTAAAGCCAGAGGTTTAACATGAGTTAGTGAAAACTAAAAAAAACAAAAATACTAGTTTAAGGTGTGTCTATCTATGAAATTCTACCAGAAGGCTAAATCCTCTCTTTTCTCGCGTGATTAACTGCAAGATTCTATTCTCAGCCCTGTATTATAAAATGAAACATTCTGGGCCTGATATTCTTCTCTTGCTAAACCAAAGGTATTCTGTAATATATTTAATATGCCTTCTTCTCAAGAATTCAAATGCAATGCTAGGCTGTGCTTAAGCATCGAACACAGATGAATGGAGGACTCGAACCAAAAAGGCCCTGCTTGTCCTATTCTAAAGCATGATTAATTTTCTGCAATTTACATCATGAGAAACAAAAAAGAAAACAAAATTAAAGAAAGTGGAAAGTTATTCTATTATACGTTTGTTCCTAAAAGTAGCTCAACTGAAGTTTCCAACCCCTACTAAATCCCCAGACAGATTAAAGGAAACCACCAACATGTGATTAAACCTCATCATCATAAATATGCCAATAGAGAAAAAGTCACATCAAGGTCTGGATCCTGGGATCCCATCTAAGGAAGGAGACTGAGCAAAATTCCAAAAGGCCTTTTCTACAAAATGTTTGCCTCTGAAGCTTTCCTTTAGCACAGACTCCAAAGATGGTATTTAGATGGCTCCCAAATGGTGTCTCCTGAGTTAGAGAAAATAAATAAGTGCCGATCACCAAATATGGAAATACTTATTTATTTTGAGTAGCTGGGTGTTGGAAAAATATACTAATTCATCCAACTGACATATATATGTATCCTTGAATATGATCACTTAAAATCCCGGCCAACCAAGGCCATATCTGTGCATCATCATTACCTTATGAGCTCTGTTAGTTCAAGGGTCCAATCTGTCTTCCTTGAAGTGTTAAGTCAGGGTGAGAGAGAGACAACAAGCTCCTTGGCCTACTAATTATTTTCCCAGAGAAAATGGGCATAATGTAAGTTGACTTATTTGATAATAACAACTAGCATTTGTACCTTTACCACCTGTTTTCATATATATTATATCATTTGAGGATGCTAGGATGGCTCAGCAGATTGAGTGCTCGTCTTACAACCTCAGGTCTGAGGAATGAATCCTGGCCCTGGCCCATGTGGACCCATATACTGAACTGGGGTGTGCCCCCAGTTCAATTCTCACCAGGGCGAGCTTCTCATGCAGGAGGCCGCTGGCCCAGTTCCTGCCCTATGCAGCCCCATGCAGGCCTGTGGAATGAGATTATGCAGAAAACCAATGATGTGCAACTACGGAGACTGCTCTGGGCCCTTCCCCTTCTCTCTATCTCTCTCTGTCTCTGTCTCTCTCTCTTTCTCTCTCTGTCAAATAAAAATAAATCTTATATTTATCTCATTTGAGCTCAATGTGCCCATTTTACAACTTTCAGACTAAGGTTTAGAGTCGTTAAGTGACTCACCTAAGGTCACACAGCTAAAAATTTATGAGAAGGGATTCATACCCAGATCTAAGCTTTCACATCACATTCTTGTTATTCCATACATCATACTACTTCCCAGCATCTTCTTCAGTCAAGAAATAAAGAGGGAGAGGGAAAGGACACCTATCTCACCTGAGAAGCTGCCCTCAACTTCTCTACCATACTTTTAAGAGAAAATTTCCCAGCTTCCCACATTTCACCATTACTATGGAATAAATTTACAATGTAATTCAACCACCTCTTTCCTGAATATTCTCCCCACACTCTCTCATTCAGAGTAAATATTGTTTCCTGAGGGTTACTGTTACATTATTTTGTATCACTGTCATAACTAGTTCATAATGTTGCACCCCCAAATTAAACTACTTAGGTTCCATTATTGTTATTAGTCTTTATATTCATACTTTAAATTGAAAAAGAAAAACTTTGAATTGTGCCCAAATATAAACTCCAAAAGTTCAAAGTGAAAAATCGGGGATGCCAGGATGGCTCAGTGGGTTAAGCACTCACCCCGACCCGTATGCTGAACTGGGGTGTGCTTCCCATGTGGGAGGCCCCTGGTTTGGCCTCCAGCTCATGGGGCATGCCTCCCACATGGGAAGCCCCCAGCTCAGTTCCCGCCCTGTGCAGCCTTGTGCCCACCTGTGTGAAACAAACCCATGTCGAAAACTGATGATGTACAGCTATGGAGACTGCTCTGGGCCCTCCCCCTTCTCTCTGTCTCTGTCTCTCTCTCTCTCTGTCAAAACAATAAAACAAATCTTTATTTAAAAAGAGAAAAATCACTTGTTCTTAATCAGAGTAGTAATAGCAAAACTTTGACATGCCAAATATCATAGATAATTGTTTAAGAATTTACCATTACATTGTATATTTATTTAGAATAATTTTTTCTTTATTTAAAGTAGCATTTAAATTTTTAAAATATGTTCTAACTTTCCTCTGGTGCTAAATTATAATATAAATATTTTCAATTACAGGCAATAACAGAGCTGCAGATTGTAATTGTAACTGGTAATGACAGATTCCTAATCTTTGACATAATTTTTGTAACTTCTATTGTAGCACCCATGTTCAAAACATTAGCTAATTAATGCTTTAAATAAATCCTCATAAGCCATGAACAAGTAAATTCCTCAGCTCTATTGACACTTTATATACTTTCACTTAACTGATTAAGTTCTATTTACATAACTTGAAAAACAACTGAGAAATCATCTAACATGAACATAAAATCTGGAGATTATTTTTCCTGGCTTCAGGAAGACAACTTCTTTGTTTATTATTCTCTGCATCAATTGCCTCCATTATTTGTGGAACACACTATCCAGACCCATCCTTCGTTCTCCTCTTGTCTGGGCTTATATTATGCAAGCAGAAAGTCACTAGCCTTCAACAGCCAAAGTGAGAGGCCACTTACCTTAGCTGCATGGGATGTAAGCTACTAGTCCATCTAGTCTCCAACCCACGTCCCCACAAAATGTGTCATGTGAGTTAGGAGGAAGAGGAGTCCCTTCTGTCATATCTTGATAGATTCAAAATGCCTCTCCCACTTTCCCTTTTCTTCTTTATTTGTACGAATATAATAATTATTATTTATTAGGCTCTTATCTACCAGACAACGTGCTAAGGGCTTGGTGTATATTAGCTCATTTTATAATTATAAAAACCTTGTTAGGTAGACATTATCATTATCTTTATCATTGCTAAGATATCATCATCATTATAAATATATATGTTCAGGGAGTTTAATTAACACATTGCGTACAGATCATGAGAATCTTCGTTTTTTCTGAGCCATGCGTTAAGGACGGGTAACGAGAATTCTCGTTTTTACATTTGACCTTTTATTTTTTGCAAGATTTATTTAATTAATGAGGTTTGGTTGATATATAACGGGCAAATATTATCAATGGATAAATTTACGTGAATAAGTACAAAAAAATTTCATTGAAAAGTTATAAATAATATGGAAGCAATAGCATTTTAAAGAGAAGAGTTCATTTCAATGTGGTCTCATTTAAATACCTGCTGGAACAGAGGGGTTTGAGAGTTTTAAACCTCGCCGTACACAAAGTGTTAATTTGCAAAAGATGAGACAGAACAGGGGAAAAAACCAGTTCCTCATGATCACATCCCATTATCCTAACCAGTATACCAATGGTTTTCAAACTTCAGCAGGCCACAGAACTACTGACAGAGATACAGATTCCTGGGCCTTACCCCATAGTTTCTGATTCAATAGGTCTAGAGAGGGTCCCCAGCATTTTCATTTCTAATGATTTCCCAGGTGACACTGATGTTGCTCAGGAGATTCACTTTGAGAACCACTGAAGGACACTAATGCTAGAAATAATACTTTCTTCCATAGATGGTCCTGTCAAATAAATAATTTGAAATACAGTATTTGGCAAAAGTAACACCCCTTATGATTATTATACAAAATCATCAGCACGTAATTCTATAACATAACAATATCACATTCAAGCATACTATACTACTCAAAAAGGGGCCTTACTTCTGTCAGGCCCCACAGCAACATTTATTTATTTTAATGGATTTTGACCAATGTTCTTCAGGGGGAGGACCAGGTGCTTGTATTCAAATAGGTAAGTTTTATCACACCAAAAATACACATTTTATGTAAGAGGTTTTTTTTGTTTTAAGATTTTTCTTTTTTTTTTATGATTTATTTTATTGTTTGAGAGAAGGTGAGAGAGGGGTAGGAGAAGGGCCCAAAGAAGTCGCTGTAGCTGCACATCATTAGTTGTGACATGATTTCATTCCACACAGGTGGATGTGGGGCCATGTGGGGCAGGAACTGAACTGGGGGCCTCACACGGGAGGCGAGAACCTTTACTGTCATAACAGTGGTTACCAGTTACATTGCAGTTCAGTATATGGGTTTGCACAGGTCAGGGCCAGGGCTAGGATTTGATCCCCAGACTTCGTGGTTGCAAGGCAAATGCTCATCTTATTGAGCTATTCCAAGGTTCCCTGAAAGCGGTTTGTTTGTTTCTTTCTTTTAGAGAGTCTTCTATCACATTTATCAGATGGGAGACACTTCCTCAAATTTATGTCATTCTTATTCTTTCTCTGAGACTCTTTCTTTTGCCAGTTGTTTACTCGCCTGATGACAAGAGCATGCCCTCTGTATTCATTTTCTAAATCCCACCTTTAGACCTCCCCAGTCTAAGTATGTTGTCACGTGGCATAGCTTGCACTCAGAACCAGGAAAAACAAGGATGCTGTCACCCTCTCAAGCCAAGGGCTTTTGCCTGTAGGTTAACATGCGTTTGCTCTTGACCCCATAGGTTCAAGAACTGAGCTCATGATTTATTTCTATGATAAATTTGCTTCTGCTAAAAGCTATGCCAAGTCTAAGCTCGAAACAAGATTTTATGGGCCAAGTAGTAAACCCCATAAAATCAGGGTTTAAAATGGAAAATGTTATTCAGACTAATTATGGTCATGCAATTGGGTATTGCTATAGCAAGCTTTGCTTAAATGTGATCCCAAATGAGGACATCAGAAGAACATATGTGCCACAGACACAACCCATATCCTTGGTCAGTAATGGAACAAACCTGCAGTGGCAAAGGGGAGCGACTGCCACCAACATCCCTGTGGCAATTTCCTCATTAGAAAGCCATGTAGTGAGCCTCTCCAGGCGTAGACAAAGGACAAAGAATAAGGGTGTTTGGTTTTTAAAGAGTGAGAGAGAGGAGAGGGGGAATGGGAGAAAGCAGAAGTAATTCCTAAATCAGGAAAAAGAATGTTGGGTGGAAAATCTTTTCAAACCCCATTTTGAATAAAAATAAACTTGCTATGAATTCAAGAACTGAAAAGATTTAATTTCTGGGATATAAACAAATGAAATGTATGAAAACTGTTTACTATAATGGCTACAATTGATATAATTGCAGTGATGGGCCATTATTTTTGTTCAACTTCATTTCAATTGAAATAATAGCTTCATGAACAACCCTTAAAGTCCAAGATGACTGATTACTTTATAGTCTGAGAGATGAAATGAGTTTTAAATTTGAAATGTTCTTTTCTCTGTTCAAAATGTACTAATGGGTCTTTGCTGATAATTCTCAGTATTCATAACAAATCAGTCTACATTTTCCAAGTAAACTTGTTTTCATTTTATGGTATTTTCACTAAAAGGCTACATGGGAGATTCAGGGAGAAAAAAGCTTTGTTTGAAAAATGCCTTGAGGGTCAAGGCAAAATTATAATGTTCAAAGTAAACTATATTAAAAAAGAAAAGCTTTAAGGCATTTCACTCACCAACTATATATTATCCAACTTTGTTTACTTCTTTCTATATCTATCTTTTAAAAAGGAATACTATGGACCGCAATCTCCATCTTCCCATTGTGCACCTTCATAACATAAAAGAATATGTACTAAAAGAAAATGAAATTAATATGTACTTGAAAAAAAGAATTAGTTATGTATATATTATATCATATCATATATCATATCACATATGTGCTTAATAGAAAATAGAAACAACATCCAAAAAGGCAACATAATCTAGCTTTAACTCAAAATGGAGTTGATAAGACAGTTAGCATTTGGCTACCGTGTTGGCTTGCAAACTCAGGAGCTTCCCAGGTGAAATCGAAAACTGGTCCCCATACAAAGAGGGTGAGGAGAGAGAGAAGAAACTGGCAAACCGCTACCTTTATGTGAGAAGTCCAACACCAGGGTGTTTCACTGTTAATCACGACAACATTTTTCCCTTAGCTGTCCTCAATTTCCCAGGGACTTCACCTCTTAGTGTTCTAGTCAGACCTTGTTACAAGCCCCCAGTCTTTAATCCTCTGCAGTTCATGCCCTCCTAATTTAGCAATCAGCACACTAAGTTCGCCAACTTATTATCCTGCTCTTCCATCTGGTCTGCTAGATATGAAGTTAGCAGAGCAGTGACACCCACACGTCCTTCTCTCACGTCAGCTCTTCCAAACTTCTAGCTTGAGCTTCATTCAGCCTCTAGATGGAAATCAGTAACCAGCTGACTGATTACAGGAGAAGCTGGCCAAGTGCAGCAGCCATTCCTTTCTCTCTGCCATATTGCACAATGTGCCATTTCTCAAACAAACACATTAAAAAATCTGCTGTGTGGGGAAGCCGGGATGGCTCAGTGGGTTAGGCGCTCACTTTGCAACCCCAAGGACTGAGGATCGAATCCCGGCCCCGGCCCGTTTGGACCCATATGCTGAACTGGGGAGTGCCCCCAGTTCAGTTCTCACCGGGGCGAGACCCCGGCCCAGTTCCTGCCCTGTGCAGCCCCGCGCCCACCTGTGGAATGAAAGTATGTGGAAAAACCAATGATGTGCAACTATGGAGACTGTTTTGGTCTCTCCCCTTTC